>JBCJKH010032501.1:9589-37273 GCA_039877255.1 Loriculus beryllinus
TTCATCCAACCTGGCCTTGAACACTGCCAGGGATGGAGCATTCACAACTTCCTTGGGCAACCCATTCCAGTGCCTCATCAGCCTAACAGTAAAGAATTTCTTCCTCATATCCAATCTAAACCTTCCCTGTTAAAGATTTAACCCATTACCCCTTGTCCTATCACTAGAGTCCCTAAGGAAGAGTCCCTCCCCAGCATCCCTATAGCCCCCCTTCAGATACTGGAAGGCTGCTCTGAGGTCTCCACACAGCCTTCTCTTCTCCAGGCTGAACAGCCTCAACTTTCTCAGCCTGTCTCCATACAGGAGGTGCTGCAGCCCCTGATCATCCTCCCTTATCTATGAGTATTAAGCAGAACGATATGCATAGGCTGAAATAGGTTTAACTCCCTCTCTGGCCTGTGCAGCAAGTCATTAGATTGTGATATACCTGCAACTCCACATAAGATGGATAATGTGTTGAAGTAAGAGTACATGACACTGATAAAACTGTAGTCAATGCAATTCTGCTTTCAGAAGCAGCAAGATTTTTCAAAATCAAGTAATCTGCACCTTACTGCAGTCTAAATGGTTCTGAAAAATAACAGCAAAGATGTTTTACAAGGGAAGTCTTCTCCTAAAACCAGCAGGAAGGGATGGAGACCCATTCTCCTTCTTTTAGGATGAGACGAGATTCCTTCCTTGTGGTAGTTGTGGGTCAGGAATTCAGATTTGGCTGCAAACCAAACCCATTACTTTATGGTAGCTACATTTAAAAACCCCGAACCTAAAGAACCCACAAATCCTCTCTGAATCTAATTTCTGATTCCTATATTGCAACTACAAACACCAACGCTTTCATGGCTTACTTTCCACTTGCAGCAGGTGACTAATGAGGTGCTAACCTCACTAATCTTACCTCAGTAATAATTCACACCTGCGTGCTTGGGACATTCCTCCACTCCCAACTATTCCAAGGCACTTTTCTTCCCCAATTTGGTATTCCTATGTAGATTTTCTTCCCTCTCACCACTCCATTACCCTGCAAAGAACCCAATTCCCAAATCGACCAACAAACCCCAACCAACCATCTCAAAAATTAGGGGAAACTCAACGTGCGCCACCATGAAAACCATCCCTTTTTCACCCACCTTCACCTCGGTCACGCTGGCAGTAGAAACTACACAAGCAGGTGGCGAAAAGCAGGAAGGGAAGAAGGGAAAAGCCTCTACCAGTTGTTTTTTTATTAAAACCGGCCTCATTAATAGACTTGTGAAGGGGCTTACACCATGAGGAGCACGGCTCGCCGTGTTCACCGCCAACCGAGCAGCCGCCGCCATCGTCTTCCCTCAGCCACCCCCTCATGACCTCACTGCCCCCCGCGGTGAGGCGGGAAGGGCACGCGCACCTGACGCACGACGACGGCCTCCCATTAGCGGGACCCACCGCAACTCGACCGCCCCCCGGGACACCGCGGCGGGTGTAGCGGGCACCGCCTGCCCGGAGGGCGGCCCGGTGCTCGGCCCCGACTCACAACAGAGGCGAGGAGCCGTCGTGCTACCCCGAGGAATGCCCCCCGTCCCTCAGCGCACACACCGCCTCACACTCCACTGCGCTTGCGCGTCCAAGCTCCCGCTGCCACCGCCGGCGCATGTGGCTCCGCCCCCCAGAGCGCTGGTGCGCAGGCGCGCGTCTCAGCCCGCGCCGGGGGAGGGCTTGAGATGAGCGTACTCCTGCCCAACATGGCGGACTTTGACACTATCTATGAGCTGGAGGAGGAGGAGGAGGAAGAAGAGGAGCAGGAGGAGTCCGAGCCGGTGGTGCGGAGCCAGGAGTTGCCCCGGCCCCGCGATGCGCCGGATCCCGTAGCGGTACGGGGCGCCGGGCACATCACCGTGTAAGGAGCGGGGGCTGGCGGCGGGCACGGGGCAGCGTGACAGGCCGATGTGCTGTGCTGTGGTGGGGGAGCCCCGAGCTGCCGGGACCCGGCTGCCCGCGGGCTGTGCCGGGATGGGGGGAGGACTGTGCCCCGTCCCTGTTTGCCCTGAGCCTCCCTTACCCCGTGGCCGGGGGCTGCCCGCGTTGCCGTGACCTATAGCCCTGCTCCCTGCCCGCTCCCGTCACCTGCTGTGTGAGGGGAGTTCTGCTTTTAACGTGTTAAAACGAGAAACTGACTGTGTTTGCCGTAGTAGCTCGAGGCAACCCAAAGTCAGGAATGAACAACCGAAGTTTGGTTAGCTGGCGAGTGTGAGAGCAGCAGCTAATGAGCCCTGGCAGTGCTGGATGTGCTTCTCTTTCCAAATAACCCGTTAGATAAAAACTAACGGCCACATGACATGAGGATGAGCAGCCCGTGAGGAAATTTCCCTCTGATCTTCCTCTGCTTGAGCAGAGCCTCTGCACTGCGCTGCAGCAGATGCACATGGCCATGGGTAATTGACCTGCTCCAAACTTGGTTGTGAGTTTGGTTTAGGTGAAGTGTTCTTGTCGTCAGAACACACCAGGAGGCAGAATGTTTGCTGCTTGGTTAAACAGTTGAGACAGAAGATGAGCAAACTGTGTGACCTTATGTGTTATGTTTACACATAGGGATTCTCTTAGTATTCTTATGCTTGCAAGTAGCGGAATTAATGTACCAAAGCACCTCCATAGCAAGTTGTTGGTTGTTAACATTCATTTTCAAGCAGGGAGAGAGGTACTGAAGTTGTTGTATTGCAGGGATCCAAGTTTGTGTTGATTTGTGTCTTTGGATTGCATAAACCGTATTTCTCTCTGTAAATAGGTGCAGTGTGATCTAGCTGTCTGCAGCAAAAACTTTGGGTGGGGAAGGCTCTCATCCTAGAGAACTAATGTTGGATTTGATACTGTGTCCATCATGTAAGTCTGAGCCAGGTTTGCCTTGAGCAGTTACCAGTGAGTAGTTGCTCTGCTGCTCCGCAGTGTATTTGCTTGTGTTGATGGAATTTCCTTCTGCCCTGACTCCAAATAACATGTAGCCTGGCTAACCGATGGGTGTAACATGAGCAGAATGATCAAGACACCACATAACCTTTTTCTTAGTTAACTGGTTTTAAGCATTAAAGTGGAAAAAAATGCTACATACTCATTTGCTTTGCTGTGGTGCTTTTTGTATATTAGTGATGTTCCTCAACGATCCTTCTTGGCTCCAGCATCTTTTGGGGATGGGAAGAAGCTTCTCTAAGAATTCTGTCAATTAGTGGTGCCTGCATCAAAAGAAAACAGTACATGTAAGTGGTGAGGAAACCAGGAGCTAGCATACATGCCCTTGTAACTACCTAAATTGAACTCCCATCCACCTTGTTTTCCCTTTATCCCACTCTTCCCTGCCTTCCTCCTGTAACAAGTATACCAGCCTCAATAGTAGAAAGCAGCTTCGTGATGTATTCTTAGATCTCTTTATATTAATGAAAACAGTTAATGGATGTTAGCAGTAAAGTGAAAATAAACCCTGGACACCACAGTAAACCCTGGACACCACAGTATGTAATCCTAACCTCACTGTTAAGTGGGAAATAGTTTGCTTCCTAAAGAGTTTGTGTTTGTTTCACCTCTGAAATTCTGTCACTTCTTGATCACACAGATGCTGCTGCTTTTGAAATCAGCTGGCTTCAGAAGGAGCCTGCTCTGGTTACTGAAATAAGATACATCATTGAGTAAAACTTGTGTTTGTTTTCTGAACCTGTCTGATAAAAATTTCTGTTCTAATGAGTCAGACACTACTAAGAAAAAAGGAGGAAATAAATAAGGAAGAAGAAAAAGTTGTTTTTTAAAAGCCGTTGTTTCCCTTGGATTTTTGTTTCAGATGCCTTCTGTTCCTCATCTGACAGTGGCTTTCTTGGATACTTCTGGTGTATAGAGAAGGGATAATTCTCTAATTTCCAGGGTTATCTTCTGGTCCAGCTTGTCATGTATGGTCATTTTGTAAAACTTTCAAGTTAGTAGGTTCAAACTACGTGTTAGCTTCTTTCATGAGAGTTTTAAGTCTTATGATCTTGTCAGTGAGCTCCTGACCCTAACAGAGTTCTGCAGTATCCAACAGTACTAAATATAAATTCCAAGAATCTTCCTAAGGGTTTTAGCAGAATCTTGCTTTGTCCACTGACTGTTTAGCTAACCGTGTGCATGGTGAGAGTGATCATGCAAAGTGTACTTGTTTTATTTTACTCACAGAGAGAAGATATGAAAGCAGTTACTAAAATCTATGCTCATCTTGTTCAACACTCTGGAAAATCCTCACTGTGAAAAAGTCAACTAACAGTCATTATTTTCCAAAAGCTTTTGTATTTTAGCACAGAGAAATTGCTAGGACCTAGTAAATGCCTTTTATTTGCTTCTGAGATTCTGGTTTAAGGGGATATAAACTCCCTTTTTGTTCTTTCTTGCGTAGTGAGTATGACTAGTTGGTGTATCCAAATATCTCAACATAAACAGCCTTAGTGAAGACTAAGTCATATGCCCACCAAAGCAATGGCAATAACTTTCATTCAAAGCCAGAGCAATAAACAGACTCTAACTTGGTTATGAGTTTTTACTTAGCTGATGAATTTTTTCCATATCATTAAGTCCATGTGGATTGATAGTAATGAGGCAGTGAAATAGCCATTAAGCATATTTTTGCCCTTAATATGGAGGTTGTGATTCCTGCTTAAATCTGCAAACCTCCTTGTTTTGGATACAAGTGGGGTTTTTTTACTGTATTTTCTGTAGGAGTGCCCCCCAGGGATCCACAATCCAGGTGCTATGAAAGGATTGTCAACAATGAGGGAAGGCGGGGGAAGAGCCAGGTGCTCTCAGTTGTGATAAGGTGGTATCTGATTATGGCCTGATATCACTCCATCTTCCTCATATTTGAAATTCCACGTATTTAAAGTAGCAAATTACCTCAACGTTCTGCTAGTTACCAAAACCTTAGTTTTCTAAAGCATCATCCACATGTAAGGATGCTCATCAGTTGTTCTACTGGCTCTTCATAGGAAAAGGTCCTAGGCTGGAAAGAGAAGTGTGCAAGAAGATGCAGCTCAGGGCTCTTGATGAGTGTCTTGTTATTCTCAAATGTTGGACAAAGTTTAGATGATACCTCATAAAGAATTCTGTAGGATCTGAGTTCCTCTGTTAAACATAACCTGAATGAGGTGCGGGAAAGGAGCTATGCTGAGAGGAGGTTGGAGAGCCTATTGTATGAGAGGTAACTGAACAGGTTTAGCTTGTGTAGGCTAGTAAGAGTGATCACTATCTATGGATACAGTAGTGGGATAGATGAGAGTGAAGTGCTACTTAAGTCAAAAAGAAAAAAGAGAAGAAGGTAAAGCACCTGTGTGTTCTAGATAGAAGAAGGTGTTTTATAAAGTCTTCCCTTTTCAGTTCTGGGGAGAGGAAACCTCATTTCCTTGGCTTTATAAAACTATTCAGTTTACAGTGTGATACCTGTTGCAAGTTGGGTCTGCAGTGGTTCAGGGTGTTCATTTCAGTCGTTGATTTGAAGATGGATTGCTGATTATTACAACTCCTATGAGAAGTTGCATTCTCCCCACTTCACTAATGGGGGAAAATGAGATGATGGGACTTGCTGATGCCATACATTAAAACAGGTAAGGAGAGACAGAAGAACTAGAAAGTGAGGTGTTCTTATTCATTCTGTTGCCTACTGGAACCAGTGCCTGGCTTTTGGATATAATTGTCATCCAGCGGGGAAACTGCAACTGAAGTATCATGAAGCTACTTATCTCTTAATCGAGACTTTAGGACTTTAATTTTTGTTACATTAAATATTCTAATACTTCAGCACTTGTATAGAGTTTTGCAAAGCTGGAAAACTGCAGAACGTTCTGCTTTAACATTGCTAAGAAGAACAAAATAACTCTTTTTATTTGGTTCTTGAATTGCCCCCTATGCCCTAAGAGAAATTAAATGCTCCTGAACTGGGTGGTAATCATAAGGAGAGTCTCTAAAACTTCTAGAGACACTGTAATAAAATTGTGCTAAAGCCATTAGTGATGCTGACAGCATGTAGTAATGTAGCATAGTCCTGGTTTTGATATAGTCAAAACCTTTTATATTCTTTTAGCCATTTGCAGGGCAGTGTAAAAGAGACATTTCTGTAGATGAGGTCCCTTGGATGTGTTATAACCAACTAGGATGTCTTGACAATTGATAAAAGTTTTGGGTTTTAAATGTGTTTCATGACATTATCAGCCTTCAAATTTAATGTGATAAAATATGTTGTGGTCTTGTATCCTTAATAGATATAAATCAGAAAGCAGTGATTTCAGTTCTTCTTTATGGGAATTGGTGATGCAATGGGAATTTGAAGGAGTATCTGTGACTAGTGAGATAAAAGACACAACCTGTGGCTTTGGAAGTTTTTGAACTACAAATTGTTGATGGTCAGAAGAGCGTTCTGGGGAAATGCCTCTACACATTTGCCTTTCTATTTCTCTTTTTTCCTTTTGCTGTTTCCTGGGCATCTGCTACTGGACACTAAGGGTCTGTTCTGGGCTAGGTGGACCTTTGGAATGACTTAAGTGGAATTAGTCTGTTATATGAGTAGAGTAAGTAATTCTGCAGTATTACCTGAATGTTCTAGTAATTCATTTATTATGTTGTCTAATTGCTACAACTTTGTGAAAGTCCATATTCCTCAAAACAAGCTTGTGTATATGCTTCACATGATTGGTCTTCTCTGGATTTCTGAAAGACTGAAAAGGCTACCTTATTGCTCTTGAAGCTTTCTTAAAAAGAAATATATAGTATAACAAAACTTGGAAGATTTCAGCTTAAAAATGAAAGCCACAAAAAGTGGAGGCTGATTTGCCAGGTTACATTTGCAGAGAGTAACCTCTGCAAAGTGCGCTTGTATCAGTAACCTTGGTGTTTGCCTAAAACCTCGCTGGTTTTACTGTTGTTTCTTGTAGCACCAATTTAACATGCTGGCTTTGCAGTGCACTTGAACACAGCAGCCCACGCTGTGCTGATGTTCAGGTCACCCATTCACCTCTAGAAACTTCTCCATGAAAGTGTGTTGAATGAAACAAATGCAAATAGGTGGCAGTTGGTTACAGTGCTTAGAGTAATGTAAAAGATAAAGGTTGGGAAACACTTCAGTTAAGATCTACTCTTTGGGTATGTTTTTAATGTTTTACACAACTGGTGCTCCAAGGCTCTTCTTTAATTAGCCATTGAAGAACTTGACTGCACTTCACCAGTATTGATGACCAACATTCCAGTTTGCTCACTGGATTTCAGAGGGCAGCATAAGTTAATATGCTCCTTTCTGAGGTTTATTTTACATTTTGCATAATTCCAAAGAAGTTCATTGCCAGATGTGGATATCTGACTTACTGTGCTGTTTGTATGTATTGTATAGTGATAGAGGACTGATGGCATGTCAGCAACACCAGTATATATGCAGGTGAGCAGGAAGGAGTATGTAGGTGTCAGTTTGCTCAAAACAAATACTCTGTTTCCAGAAGGTTTGCTTCTACAGTAAATACTACAAACTCACCTGTATTTGTGCTCTCCTTTTGGTCTGGGATAATTTTGGGACTTTTTTTGAACAGATATAGTCAGGAGAGGGTTCAGCAGAGCTGGCAGTGAACTTGATGTACAATATATTTAACTTTACAAACTTGAAGCTCTGTTCAGATGTAAAGGTTCTAGCTGAGAGGCCAGCTGCTGCTGTTGTATTAAACAGCTGAGTTGCAAAGGTTAAAGATTGCAGTTAGCAGAGGGGATGAAAGATCAGTTTGTGTCCTGCAGCAGCTGTCAGGTTTAGTAGCAGTTAACTTTCTTGGTTAACTTCCTGCCTACTTACATTCTTTAAAGAAAATAAAGCCCAGTCATCTGCACTGTCGATGTCCTGCTGATCCACCACACTAGCTTTGGGAACTGCTGTTGATTCAGTAGTTTGGGAGCTAGTGGTGACACAGGTTTACAAGCAAGTGTAGCTCCCTGCAGGTTGCACTGTTTGTAATGAAGCTTTTGCTCGTAACTATGAATACTTCAATGGAAAATAGTCACAGTAATACCCAAGACTTAATTTTCTTGAAGCTCATAGTTGTTTTAAGACTGTTCTCTGTGTAGGCTATTACACGTTTTGCATGAGATGGTTTAACTCAGCTCAAGGTGGTTTTTTACAACTATATGTTTATAAATCTCTAAGTTGGTGACAGATGGGTTCCTTATAACTGGCTTTATCTGCTGCATGTGAATAAATTGCATGAGTACAAAAAATAGCAGGAAAAGGATTACTGAACCCTGTAAAACTGGAATTTAATAGATAGTTTTTCTTAAAGGTTGGAACTTGCTGCTATCCAATTGTAGAAGAATTTTTTCACTTTCAGTGACCTGAAGGTATTGAAATAAGGCAATGAGCTGCATTTCTCTGTCTTGTAAATGACCTTATGAATGATATGCAAGACCTTATACAAACTTAGATTGAAAGCTCATGTAATAATGTAAATTTAAGGGCAAAAGAAATTAATAGATTTTTTTAAAAAAGTACAAAATCTGTAACTTTTTTAAATTAAGGGAAACAAAGTAAGTTAGGTGGAATATATTTTGTTTGTCTCTTTTGTTTTCAAGGTTTGGCTTGAGCAACAAGTTTGATACAGAATTTCCTTCTGTTCTGACAGGGAAGGTAAGTGTGAGATTAAACTCTTCTTTTCAATGGGAAGATCCAGTACATTCAGTGGTTTCTGTGTTGCAGATACATGCTCGTGACTGTGCAGTGCAGTACAGGCCAGCACAGCTCTGAAGACTGAATGAACTGCCCTGTGTGAACCCTCTTGCTGATGCCCAGTGGCCATAGTGTGCTTTGAAACAAGGAAAATGATTTGCAGGGATTGCTGTCATTGTTACTCTAAACACAGCAAAGCTCAACACAACATCATGCTGGCTTCATGCAGGCAGGCAACATGCAAGCAAGGCTCATCTCACCTTGCTTTATGGATATCTGGAGTTTGTGCTGCTTCCTCTGTGAATTAAATTATTCCAAATACCAGACTAGCTTCTTAACATGTCTGTCAAGCCTTGAGTTCGTATTTGGACAGATCTCTGGAAGAGAATCCTTATCGAAGATTTAAGGAACAAAACATAGTGTTAAATCTACAAACAGTGTAGGGGTTTCGGTACCTTTTCAGAAATACAATAATATAGTTCTGAGGAGGGTGGTGAAAAGTCTTTTGCTCTCCCTGGAGTCCTGTCATAAATGCAAGTTTAATAAGTATTAATTTGTAGCTGTTAATGAAGGTTTTTAACCAAGTTCTTGATCATGGTATTTACATTAGTTTCATAGTTGTGTTTAGGGTTTTTTAGACTTAAATTTTGAATTTTTTTTCTCTAGGATTTTTCTTTGTGCTCTTTCACTCCAGTGCTTTTCTTTTTGCTGTTTTCTATCTTGTAGATCTTTTCCAGAATTTGTGAGGAACAAGTTTATTTGTCTCTGATTTCTCTGTCACACCGTAGAGCTACTGCCTCTGCTGCCTCTTGCAGGAGCTGTTGAGTCATGGTAACAGTAGACTAAAATACAGCTGGATGGTGTCTCCTGGTTCTTCCAAACCCATCTGGGGTTCTTTGCCTTCCTTTCACCCCCGAGTATCATGAATAAAATCCTTGTGTTCAATTTGTCCAGCTTTTTTGATATCAGGACACTTGAAAAGCAGGTGCTGTTTGGAGGTTTTGGTTGGTAAGAGAACTCTGGTCTTGCTTCAGAATCTCACTGAGCTCAAAAGGAAAAATCATACTGATTCCATAGCATCTAATATGAGGGCTGGTGATAACACCGATTGCATTTTCCTACTTTGCATGTCAGAGTTTCATTCTTTCCTTCAGAGCTCTTCCTGATCATTGAAACCCCACAGAAGATGTTTTGGAAATAGCAATTTTTATGCTTTTAATCAAGTTGTAATTCATTATAAATAAGCCTGGCAGGAAATGTTAAAACTTAATCTGATTATATAATTTCATCTCTTTCTGTCTCTCTAAAATATGTTGATGTGTATTAAAAACCCAAAACAAACCGAACCCCCAAAACCTACACTTTTTAATAGGAACATCAGTGCCTGTCACATTTTCCACTTGATTGTCCTCCTCTTGTTAAACAGACAGTGAACAAAAGTTTAATTTGTAGCCCAGTTGACTGCTTGGACTTTGTTTGGCAGAGAGAGGAAAGAGGGAAGTTTTTGGTATTTACCCTTCTTGTTCTATAGATGTAATCAATGGCAACATGAATCACGTGAGCAGGGATTTTCTCTATATAGGTGTTCTGCTTCTGTTGAGACTCTTGATATCCCGTTATCTTTTTCTCATATTGGATTTGAGGGGCTTTCTAAGGAGACCTTGGAAATAAATTAGTTCCCTTTTGTCAGGGGAAAACACCAATCAAATGAGGCAGTAAACACATTTTTCTTGCTGCCTCCTACATGCTGCCATGAATGACATTAAAAACCACAGTTGCGGGTTTTCTGGGTTTTAATACTTTCCTGAATTGCAAGAAATAATCTGCTGCTTCCTCTGGTTGTGGCAGTGAATCACCACCACCCTATTGGAAATGAAAACTCAGTCAGTGTTTCTAGTTAGGGGGTTTTCTTCGAATACCCTCAATACCAAGCACTGTAGTCAGTTGAAACACCACTTTAACATCTTCTACTGTTCTTAAAATACAGATTTTAGCTTTTGACTAGCATAGTGGCCATTTCTATTAACAATTTGTGATGAAAATGTTTACTATGAGGTCACATAAGTACTCAGCTACTATAAAGCAATGCCATACTTTATTCAGTGGCTGGGTAACATTAAGTTTAATGGCTTTGTTGTCTGCTGTGAATGGACATTAATAATATAACCCACCTGCTAATGGAGTGTAAAAGATGAAGCCATTGGATGGGATTGATGGAGTTCTCTATGCTATGATTTTCTTTTAAAATAAATACAGATGAAAATCTGAGGTTTTAAACAAGTGATGGAGACCTATCCAATGCACAGTAAAAATCCTAAGTAGATAAAACTGTGTGGCTACACTTTTATCCCAAAATCACCAACTTTCTGGATTTATGCCAGAATAGGAATTTACTTAAGTTTCCTGACCCTCAGTTTGCCCACTTATATAACGACGACAGTAAACCTGCTGGTTTTCTTTTAAATCTGAATTCTTTCCATCTTCTCCCATCTCCTTCTCCTTCCTCCTCCTCTCCCAGATTTTACAGAGCCTGGATAGTTACTGTAAATCAGCCTCAAGTCCAGATGCACATAATTACATCTTACGTGTTTAACTGAGACATGTTTGTGGCTTTTTGGGGGGAGAGGTGAATTTGTATATTTGAGGATAAAACAGACAATAAAACAAAGGGCAGTATCAGGTAGGTCAGATGTTGGGCCTTGCTAATTCAGCTGGATTGACTTAGTATTTATCTTGCAGGGTGAGCACAAGCTTCAGCTGGTTGATGAACGCTGAGCTTGGCTTTCAAATAGAGCATTCTTTACAACTGAATAATGAAAGAAAAGATGTGCCTGCACTTAATGCAGAGGCAATATTGAACTTTTAATAATGTGATTGAATTTAGGCCTATAAATTGTGTGTGCTACAGTTTATAGGATCATTAATTCTTTCAGAGCAAGCATTTAAATGCTTTCAACAAATATCTTCGTGATACATGACACAATAGCACACACTGCTCCAGGTGACAAGAAAATGCTGGAGGTGGTGAACCTTAAGGAACAAAGTGGAGTTTCCTGCCCTGCTTTTCAAACACTGAGGGTGCCACACAGCGATTACTGTGCAGTGCAGGGAAACACTGGCCATAAAACGTGCTCTTGGTATTGTGATCCCATTGCAGCATGTGATTGATAGGGTTTGTGATCACCATGATTGCAGGAGAGGGCTCAGGCCTGCTGGGCTTTGCTTGCTCTCTTCCTGTGTTTGTAGATTCTCTCGCATCCTGTTGTAAAATATTATGACACCCTCTCCTTTCCTTTTATGTTTTTGGGTTGGCTTTTTTTTTCCCCTTTCCCTTAAAGACCTGAAAGGAGCTAATGTCTCTTTACAAGGTGTACTGCACAGCCAGGAGCTATGTACTTATCTCATTCTTTTCAAGACCCAGACAGAAACTCTCCAAGAGACCTTCCAAAATGACTCAAAACTAGATTTTGAGGGAGCTTTCTTTGTGCATGAGGTGCTGTTAATTCTCTGTTTGAAATACATTAGTCACTTCATTACCTTTTCAGTATCTGTACCCACAAGAATGGCATGGTTTAGAATCATGCCAGAAAACCACTGGAATTCTTTGGTGACTGTTTCAGTTGGATCCCATTTTCTTATTAAATTAGAGCGTTATTTTTTTTTTACAGATATATTGTCACTTGTAGCAATACTTAATTGTTACTGAGCTATAAACTGAGAGCAACAAAACTGTGTTTTGCTTCTGTTCATCACAGAATGAGGCTTAACTTGATCACTAGTTCCTTTAGTTTCAAATGAAGAGGTGTTATTGAAGTATTTGTTGTGACTGCATTTCCTAAAGGGAGAAACACATCCAATAGCTTGAGTTAGCCAAAACCATCTTGAGAAATTTCATCTTATGTTGCAGCTAAGAGATTCACCTTTACATGATAGTATTTGGTGCATTAGGATCACAGAATAATTCAAGTTAAAAAGGACCTTAAGCTCATCCGGTTCCAAACCCCTGCCAGGGGCAGGGACACCACACACTAAACCATGACACCCAAGACTCATCCAACCTGGCTTCAAACACTGCCAGGGATGGAGCATTCACAGCTCCTCTGCGCAACCTATGCTAGCGCCTCACCACCCTCACAGTGAAGAACTTCCTTGTATCTAACCCAAACTTCCCGTTTCAGTTTGAATTTTGCATTAGTAGGTAGAGGCAGTGATTTCATATTACTGAATTAAGGCAAGCATCATCCCAAAGATTCTGAAATAGTTTTTCTCTGTTTCTTGGTGGCATCCAAAGTTGGTTTCTAGTGTAGCCATTTCCAGTGCTGTGCTCTATAAGGAGGAGAGCACTTCAGCGTTACTCTTGTAAAGCAGCATCAAGCTGTTAACCTGATGTGACCAGCAACTCCCTTAAAAGTAGCACAGAAACAGGGAATCTCACCACCCCAAGGCTTTTATTAGTCCTGTGTGATCTCTTTTCATGTTGGATGTTATCACTAATAAAGAGTTCTTCGTGTTAAACTCTAGATGCTGCAATCCATTGTCTTTGGTAGGTTTGCTCAGCTGTATTTTGGGGCTGGGGTGCGTTGTTGTCAAGGTCCAGTAAACTTTTTGTCTAAGAGAAAAGGAAACATTCCCTTTTCTTAGTGGGATTCACTGCAAAAATACTAAGGTCAAGAAAAAAACCTACTTATTTTATCTTTGAAATAAACAGAATGATACATGTACAAATTCCGAAAGACTTGTTCCTGACATTTAAATATGCACAAATGGCATTTCTTTGATGTGTAAACTGCCTGGAGTGCTGAGGATGCCCATTTGTTCATGTATGTAATCTCAGTATGCACTTGTACTGTGCACAACCAGCCCACTTGTATGTTACTACAGACCACTCTCCCACACTGAAATGGTTCTTGCTCACGTGCGTCTGGTATTTGTTACACCCTAAATACAGGAGCTGGCATTGGATCTGTAAAACTCTTTCAGATACCTGAAGTACAGGCTAATTTTCCACATTACAATGTGATCTTGTTTTCACTCTGTTCAATGTAAAAGGCCCAGTACATGGGAGCTGTTTCTTTTCACCATTTTCTTTCTTGCTTGCTTTTTTAAACTAAGATGTCAATTATAAAATACATTTAAATGTTGATATTCCAGTCAGTCTAAAGAAAATCTTCATTTGCTCCATTTGTATATGATAAAAGATTTACAAGACAGTCTCATTAATACTGAGGGGGGGAGCCTGGATTGTCGCAAAAGAAATTCTTTCTGTGTACTTATTCCTGCTATAAAATAATCACAGTGTTAAATTCTGATGTCATATAGCTAACTGTAGGCCTGGCTGGTGTACAGACACAGGTGACCTCTGACACTATGTGCATGGTGAGTTGAATGGCTAGGAAACAGATGTTGTATTTATTTACTCCCTTTCCTGCAGTGTTTTAATGAATTTAGCTTTGTGAATAGGTGGCAGTAGCAGGATCAGGTCCTCTCCATTTCCTGTCGCATAGTTTTGCTCCTTTGGTGAAAGGAGTCTTTGTCATTGAATTAATGCTTTTTGTGGTCGTTGTTGCCCTTGTTTGCAGAATCAAATGCACAGAATTGGGCTTACTTGGTTGGAGGGATTATGTAGTAGTTGCACAGCTTTATATAGACACTAATTCCAGAGGTCTGTTCTTCAGCATGGCAAGTAGTTAGGGAAGAATCTTTATTTCTTGGAGTTGTGTCTGACTGGTGAAGTATATTGAAGCTGGATCTGATTATTCTGCTTTTGTGCATTCAAACACTGGATTGTGTTACAACTAAGAGTGCTGTGGAAGCAATACCACAAATCCATATTGGACTTGTCAGAAGTTATTTAGATTCTGTGGAGAGATGAGGGATTTGGGGTGTGTAAATAAGTGAGTGCTCTTGCTCCTTTGTAAGTAACATGCTGCTGTGAGAAAAGAGCTTATTTCTGATAGAAAATGCGGGTTTCTGCTGTGACCCTGCAGTGGCAATACATAGAAAATATTTTGAGTAAGCTCTGCTGAATATTCCTTAATTTAAATAAGCTGTTTTTAACAGTTAGGCTTCACTCATAACCCTGCACAAGATGCATTTCTTTGCCTTGAATATAACTCAGAATATGTTTTTCTAGGCTTCCCTATTTTAGGAAGCAGCTGCAAGTGAAGTTGTGGCCTTGTGTCAGTATTCCACTTTAGGAACTCTCTTATGGACAGAGGTCCACTCTCATTCAGGCACAGTGCAGCTTCCATTGGTGTGAAATTAATTTGGACAATATTATCCTTTTTACTATGTGATGTGTTTTTACTACAAAGCTGTGTCCTGCTTCTGGTTTTCTTTGGGGCCCCTGCTATCAGGCTAATTGATTTATGAGTGGTGCAGAAAGTCAGGATGAGGCTGTTCATCTAAACAGTGTTTTAATTCAGATTTTTGCAAACCATGCACCATAAATGAAGTTGTTTTAAGAAAAGTGACTTTTCCTGCTCACTGGTGACCAGGGTTTTAGAGGATGGGGTCATACTGTATAATGGCATTATGTTTTATTTATCCTGTAGAGGCAATTATTGAGCAAACACAAGTGTAATGGCTTCCCACTGAGGTTCAGCATTTCTGTTGCAGGTTGCCCCAGAAGAATTCAAGACCAGCATCAGTCGTGTGAATGCCTGTTTAAGAAAGAATCTCCCCATCAATGTAAAATGGCTGCTTTGTGGCTGTCTGTGCTGCTGCTGCACGCTGGGCTGTAGCCTGTGGCCTGTAGTTTGTCTTAACAAAAGAATAAGTGTTTATTCTTCTTATTCTATTTATTTTGCAGTTGCTGATAACATTAAATAACACTTAATATTGTCATCTCCGTTGCAAACCCTTTTTTGTCTTGCATTCAAAAGGTGATTTTGTGTTCCGTTCCTTAGAAAATAGAAAAACTATGTTAATGAAGTAAATGATGCCAAGTTACCCATTAATAATTTTAGGAATAGCTAATTCCATCTCAGTGTGAAGAACAGGATAGAGTATATGATACCCTCATTTCCCAGGATACCTAAAGGTGTGAGAATTACATTAAATGAGTGCAGAATTGGGCACAGGCCCTCACACGCTGGAGTGCAAGTTACTGTTCCTCTTCCCCCACACACAGAGCCACAGCCCAGGATAAATATAGTTTTTAAATTAAAAATCACCTTTTTCATGTAGTAGATACCAGAACATTTCAGAGCTATGCTTTATTTGACATATTTTACTCTGCTGTTTCTATAAAGAACAAATACAAATTCATTTTCTATTTGCCATGTTTAAATCCTTCCCTTTTCATTTCTGTATTTATCTTTTTTTCGCCAACAGAAAGTTGGTAACTCTTATGATCAAGTCCAAAGGAATAATTCTGAAAGTGTTTAAGCACTATGAAGTAAATGTGATCTCAGTAATCTCTGTGGTTTACATCTAGAATTGATTTATCACAGCAGTAAAGGTTTAAGAGATACACAACAGGTATAATGTAATGCTGTTATTTGCAGCTACACAGTTTGTAAGTCTTGTAGCCATAAAATCTTATTATCCACAAATGTAAATAGTATGTAGGTGCATTGGGTAAATAAACTCTCACACTTGTCAATTCAATTGTAGGAAAAGATCTTAAGTAAAAATCAGTTAAAAAGTAATCTGGCTTTATCTTTAATAAAACAAAGCAAAACTGAGGACTAGGCATCGCTTTTCAGAGGAGACAAAGTATTTTGTCAGACTTTCCATCATGCTCAAGGAATTAACAGTTCCATTGACTGGCATTGAGATTTGGCTAAGAAAAACAATAGGGATTAAATACACAAAGGGCAGAATATGATATGAAACTACTACTTGTTGAAGCCTGTAGCACTAAAAGATTACAAGACTTTAGCTCATTTTAGCTGCCTTTATAAACGTTCTTACTGCAGAGGAAGATGCTTCAGAGATACAGATGGAATATTTGCAGTTTTAAAGCCATATTTAATATTCTTGTGCTACTGAAAATATAAATAAATGCCCATGTGATGTTGTAGTGTTAATTCTCAAGGCTGCAAATAATACGTACCAAGTAGGAGTAGGGAAGATCATGTTACTTCTGTGGGTATGTGTGTGTGTTTATAGAGTGATTTGATCACTGTCACAAGAATAAGATGGTTCTTAATCTTCTGTTGTGGTGAGTTGGACCCAGCAAGCAACTAAACACCCACCAGCCCCTTGATTACTCACCCTCATCCCCCAAAGGCAGGACTGAGGATAGAATCAGAGAAGCAAAAGAGAAACTCAGGTATGGAGATGAAGACAGTTTAGTAAGTGAAGGAGAAAACCCAAATGATGCAGAGGCAAATCACTTGACACCTGTCTCTGGGCAGTGGACTGCTTTGGAAAGAATAGTCCATATTGTTAGCAAGACATTACATGGCATAGACTATCCCATTGGTCAGTGCTGTGCAGCAATAGCTAAAACAATGATGTAGTATCAACACTGGTTTAGTCCTAAATCTAAACAGCATCTAAACAGTCCTAAATCTAACAGCATAAAGCTGCTGTGAAGAAAATGAACTCCAACCTATCCAGTCTTTGTACACTTACCTTGCAATGAAAGGCACTACTGAGATCCAGATGCCACAATAGGAAACTAAGACAGTTGCCACAGGAAACAGGTACTTTTTAATGCTGAGGATAGCTTTGGCACTGGAAAAACTTACAAAGAAGTGGCGGGTTCTCCACTGCTAAGTCTTTCTGGTTTTCTTTAAATGAGATGCTGTAGCTCACCTACTATTTATTAGCTTTAGCAAAAAGATAGGTGAATGGAACTCTGTGGCATACAGCACTGGAATCAGAGTACATCATCACAGTGGTCTTTCTTTTTTTTTTTTTGACCTTAAAAATTACTGAAACTTCCAAAATAATCTCCTTTCCCACAGCTGTGGGAAAGAGCAGAAGATGCACTTTAGTATCCAGGAGCAGTATTTGTTGTGAGGTGAAGGTCTGTGGTGGCGAGATTTGTTCAGGAGTCAGGTAACAATTACATAAGCAAAATTTGGGAATCACGTGTGTGTAAATCATGTTGGTAGACTGTAGTGGGTACAGAATTTGGCCAAGAGGATGTGGGAGATTCTGTTCTATTGCCTTGGCTATGGTAGGCAGGAATACCAATTCAAAA
The DNA here is from genome assembly GCA_039877255.1 of Loriculus beryllinus. Taxonomy (NCBI): domain Eukaryota; kingdom Metazoa; phylum Chordata; class Aves; order Psittaciformes; family Psittacidae; genus Loriculus; species Loriculus beryllinus. Next base: position 27,418 of record JBCJKH010032501.1, read on the forward strand.
GGATCTCTTACAAAGTAAATGAATTCTGGGAAAGTTGAGTCTTAAGTTAACACAAAAACTGGGTGTTCTTTTTTTCCTGAAGATGTGATGTTGAGGAGTGGGGAGTTGAAGGGGTTGGACTTCCATTTGTAGTTTCTCTTTTGCTTGGTTCTACTTTTATAAAACTAACTTACTTCAATCTTAAAACAGCAATGCAATAGGAAGATTCTTGTGGGTGAAACTGGCTTCTGAACCATCTATAATACAGTTTTTACTTATTTTTTTAGACTAGAAGATCAATTCAGAAGTTATTAGAATGGGAAAATAACAGACTATATCATAAGGTAAGAAAAGTCAGAGTGCTTGGGGCTTCGGCTTTAAGAACAGTAAATTTCATAATTGGCATGTTGTAGGAATTTTACAGTCTTGTTATAATTCCTTACTTTCTACTGATCTTAAACCTGTGTTTGAAGTGTTACAGATCCTCACACTGTGGTATTGGCGGTGCATGTTATGTTACTTATCAAACCAGAGCTGTACTAATGCATTAATCCTTTGATATTTATTTTCTTAGCTGGGTTTGCACTGGAAGTTGAGTAAAAGGAAATGTGAAACCAGCAACATGATGGAATATGTAAGTGTTACTTCTGCTGCTTGCTTGGTGTTCTGCATAACTGATTTGAAAAGGAAAATCCTTAACTTACTACAATGTCACCTTCTCTGAAATAGTATCTCAGAAAAGCTTGATGTATACCCATGATGGCCCCTTTTAACAGGAGCAGCTGTGGCAGATCTCAAGACTTAGAACTTGTCACCATTAAACATGTTTTCTCCTCATAACAACTGTGTGTTTGCACTACAGTACACTTGGGCTGTAATTTATGATGAGGGAGATCAGCTGGGACTGTATGCATTGGTGTGACTCCCACACCACTCCATGGTTCTTTAATGTTTACCCATGTTTTCCACTGGTATACAAAATTATTATATATATTATTTATGCAGAGATGTTGCATCTCTATGGTTTTTGTCTGGATTTTTTTCCCTTTTTTGCCAGCTCTGAATCCCATAAAGCTTTAACCAAGACAGTTCATTTAGGAAAGCAGCATTTGAAGTATTTTGGTGGTCCTACTTCTCCCCCATTAACTTTCATGTATAGCCATGAAGACTGTAGGCTTGAAGAACAGAGACAGTCACCCAAAAAAAGTCAGGTGTCCAGAACGCCTGTATGTCAAACTGAAATCTCTGCTTTGTTCCTCTGGGGAACATCACCTCCCTACAGAGCATCTCAGATATGTTTAGTCTCACATACTAGCTGATGTTGCATGGAAATTGTGCTGAAGGTTTGAACTTTTTGGTTACTGTGTTCTGTTTTTGTTTTTTTCCCTTCTTCAACAGGTAATATTAATAGAGTTCTTACCAAAATATCCCATATTTCAACCTGACTGAGGAACATCATTCGGTCTTTCATGTTACCTGTCATTTTCTACCCTTAGTGCCTTGTAGATGATTTTGGAAAGAAGATGGTCTACTTTGCTGTGACTTAATGTTCTTCAATAGAGTATCTTCCTTGCTATGTTACTTTCTTTTGTTAAGAAGAGAAAAATTTGCACTTTTTTTTATGTTAAATGAGGCTTCTATGTTGCACTCTGAATTTTTAACATTACCAATAACTGATAGAGTTGCCACTAGGGATCTAATATCAGTGCTGCTTAAACTTGTTCTGAGCATGCTGCCTTATAATTTCTGTATTTGCTGTCCTCAAACATGCATCCTAATGCTGTCATACTCTTCTTTCATTCTGAATGTTGCAATCTTAGAAACCCTCAGTAGAAATGTCTAGGTAAGCATCCAGTAGTAATGATTTTAGTATAACCTGCTTGCATAGGACTCGCAATCAACAGCACTGGTTTTGTCCTGCACTTTGCAAAATCGTCATCCACATTAGGGGGTTAATTCTTTTACCCACTGGGGATTTGTAAATAGTTACTCTTTGCATAATGTAAAGTGTGGTATTCCAAGGTTTACAGAATGTAATATAGCTCCTATTCTATTGCCAACAGTCCGATGTGGTTTTACTCATTACCCTTGCTCATATCCCTCTGATTGTATACACCCACTCACATGTTTTTTTTTATGGTAAAGCCATAAGGAGTTTGTACATACTATCAGATGTGTAGGGCTCAGTTGCACTTTTGTTTAGTAAATGGATGAAAAATGCATAGCATTTCTGTCTTTTATTTCATATTTTAAAGGATTTCAGGTGGTGTTTGTAGCACCTGAAACAGGAAGCTTGAATATTCACCTTTGGAAGAGCTGCATTTGTGGGGTAGATGGTGGCTGCTAAATATCCTAAAGCCCTTTTAATTTAGAAATATATGGATGTCAAGTTTTGTTTTGTTTGTAAGTGAGGGCAAAAAAGACGTTTCATAATTGGGGACCTTTATTACCAAGGAGAAGCATTTGGAACATCCAAATCAAAGCTGAAGTAACACTTTTGGTGTTTTTGTAGCCCTTATAGTACTTCAGCACTTAAGTGACATGGCTTTCTTTCCAGTGGAAATAGATTTTATCTAAATGAGTAGTTGCCCATCAAATATGCTGATGGAAGGCAATGGATCAGTTAGGAGGGTTCATGCATATGTTTTGGTATTCAGGCACAGTTTGAAGAGCCACAAGTGCCTTGTGGAATTCATAAGTATTTTTGGATTCTTCCCTGTTTGCCTGATCTCAGGCAGGGAAGTAATTGTAGAAAAGTTTCCTGTGATGGTTGGCCTAAGCAAGACCACTCGGTAATAGCAAGGAAATGAAAATTGATGCAAATTCCCTCCCTTTCCTAAATTGAAATAAGACATCAGACGAAACCCAGCATATGACTGAGTATCTGCACATTGTGATGAGTATCTTCACAGCTGTCCAGGCTTTTCTTTGCAGCAGCTTGACTCCTCACCACATCATCCCAAATAGGTTTTCAGTTTCAGGGTTACTTGGGATTTCCTTTGAATGTATTTGCAACTTTTCCGGTATGTAATACCGTATTAAAATACAGTATTTGTAAGACCAGTACATTCTAATGACTGTCATAGGGCAGACTTCTTGTACACAGCGTTTACAAGAGGCCGGTTTTATGCAAGTTGTTACTTCACATCAAATTCCAGTGCTGTTCTTATGTGCAGCTGAGAAGTGTCAGGCTCCAGCACTTGCAGTAGCTTCCAGTCACAGACTGATGGTTCAGATTCTGCAATTTGTACACTTGCTGGAGTGGTTTCATTTGACTGGCAGGTTGGTGACAGCCGTGTAATTGCATTTGTAACATAATGAATGAAAAGCTGTTGTTTGAATTTACTGTTAGCTACACTCACAACGCAGATTCCTATCTCAGAACCAAGCAATTTATTTTTTTTTAGGATGAGTTGTTAACTGGAAGCTTAATGTCAGGAAAATGCCAGGTAAACCAAAACTGAAACAGCACACCCAGTTCTGTGTATTTCCCTTACAAAAGTTTCTGGAGTAAGTGACAGGAACTTAGCTTCATTAGGTGAACAGTGGAAGTTTCTCACTATTATGCCAGAACTTTGTTATTTGCCTTTTGTGTGTAAGAAACTCAAGAATTCTCAGCAGGTTCTTTATGTGACTATTTCAAAATGTTCTTTTCCAACTGGGAGACCAGGCAAGCAGAATGAGAGCTCTAGTAATTGCCAGTGGTGAATGCTGAGTGGTCTTCAGTCTTGCTGCTAACACAATCCACTTCAGTTGGTGCTGACATCACCATATTCAGAATTACTCTTGTTTCTGTGAAGTGTTGTGCCAAGCTGAGGGAATACCCTGAGCTACAGGAGCCCCTGGTCCCTCTGGGCTCTGCCCTGGCTACCAAATGCTATGATATGACCAGAGACCCAAGGCAGGACAAGGTGGTGGCTCAGCTTTCCCACCTTTGTCCCTGTCCCATGGGCCCGGCCATGTACTGCTCTGCCCACAGCAGGTTGTCTGTCCTTTGGTCTCTTCAGGGCACCACAAGGTGCTTAAGCACAGAATGTTAGGTTTTAAAGTTTACATTTCAAGTGCGTAAATTCTATATGTTGTACTTTGTTCTTAATTGTTAACTGCATAGTCTTCAAACAATGAAAGGGTCTCTTCTTTGTGTTTTAATAGACGTGTAAATATGTGGCCATAAAGCAGCTGGTAAAGAATATGAGAGCTGAAACTGCCATTTACAGTAAGCTCCATGTTTTAGTAAGTAGATAAATTTGCATTAAAATGCAGATGCAGCACACAGTATTATATTTGCATCTGAAAGACACACATTCCATAGTTCATTTAAAAAGGAAGGCAGCTGTAAGTACTGCTGTGAACTCTGCACTTCTGCTCTGCCTACAGGTTCCTTTTTGCCTGGGCTATCCTCAGCTTTGAAAAATCAGCAGGTAATTCTATCTGACAAGACAGAAAAGCTCATTGTTGACCATAAGAAGTCAGCATGAATTGGTAAATGTCTTTATGAAGGATGCTTTTTCATTAGGGAAAGAATCTGTGGCAACGTAAGATATCAGTATTAGCAAAGTGTAATGGAAATGGTAAAGTGCCTTGACTGGTTCCAGCAAAAGAGAACACAATGTGCAGGGAGTAAGGAGAAAGGGACCTAGTGTAACTATCAGCAGTGTGAGTTTGCAGTGGATTTTTAAAAGCAGTCACTGTCTACCAAATCAATGTTCAGTTTTTCATATCAACATTCTGACACTAACTTTCTTTTCTGGATTTTTATCTAGGAAATATTTGGGTTTGTATCTAGTAAGTTTTGTATCTAAGGAGTATTGAAGTATTAAAGAACACTGGCAGAGCGTCAAAGCTCCTACCTGCTGATTGCTCACCTGCATCTGTGAACTTGTTTTACCATCCTGTTCCAGGACATGCAGAGACAAGTCTAGGAAGTGGGTTCAGTTAATAGATGGGTGGCTTTAAAACAGAAAACACTTTTACTGATGTGGTCTTGATAAATTAAAGTTTCTGTGCTTTCCTTGATAGGTACAAAACTCCACATGCAAAACCCATAAGTATGTTTATGATTGTCCCACTATGACAGTTCACTACATTTACTTGTTAAAATGCTACCATTGGAGCAATAAAAATGTCAAGCTGTTGCTATTCAATGTAAATTACTTATCATTTTAGTAAGTAATGTTAAGTGATTCTTCTGCCTTTTTTGTTTTCTGCTTTTGGTGTTCTCATGGTGTTGAAACGTGACTTGTACTGCTTCAGAAAAGTGGTTTTGTTTAAGCTATATGAAACTTTGTTCACTACATATTAATCTTGTTTACAAGTAAACAGCCACTTTTGTAATAGGACCTCACACTCGGACCACATCTTGAGAGTTTTCTCATTTTCTTTTCTTCCCTTTTTTAAAATGAAAGTAAAACTCTGAGCTCACTTTCTACAACTCACTGCACTGGCTTGTGCCATTATAAGAAGCTGGAAGTCAGATGTGCTTAATCACTTTGAGATGTTTTTCTTTAATTAAATTTCAAGATGAAAACCTTTGAACAGTGCAATGTGTTTATGGGAAAAAATTATCTTCTGCGTCTCTCCTTGTAGCTGTGACTGGAATGGCAATAGGATTAGGTTCTCTTTCAGTGAGACACATCCCGGACAGGACCAGGTCAAGTGCTCGTGTTGGGACTTTAAGGAATTGGCTGGTTTAAAGAACAGTACTTGGAAAGCTGAGGAAGGCTTTCCGTAAGGGAAACTGCAAAGTGATCATCATGTCTAACCTTGCAGATTATTTGGTTGGGTTACAGACCTGGTGTTGCAAGGCCTTCTCCTAGGAGTCTTCTCTCTGATATGCAGAGGGTTTTCTCCTACCTTGTACCTCAAAGGCAGCCTAACCTGAGAATGTCTCATCTGTGAGTGAAATAAGTAATTTTATAGGCTTTTATAGGGGATTGTGAAGGTAGGTAGGACAATGTGGCCTTTTGTGTGTGTTAACAGGCTGGCTTTGTGGCTGTGACAGCAGGTCTTAAAATGAAAGCCTTTAGCTCATCCCTGAGGGAAACATAACTGCATTCCCAAAATGGGCACATGCTATGTTCTTGTTGAGATCTGGTGTGCTCAGTTGCTTTGGACAAACACAGGAGCATCTGGGTGGACTGTGCTGTTAAAGCATTTAACTGTTATGGAGCACTGTTAGAAACATTCAGAGAATGTTACTGTGGTGTTGAGCCAAACATAGGAAACATTGGCCTGAGTCATGAAGTTAATGCCCTGTCAGGGTTTATGAACTGTAATTGTCTAGACTACTAGCAAAGGGCCATTATAAGAATATTTGGGATTTGGCTCTGGCTTATACTATTGGAAAGCACTTTTAGAACTGTTTGGTAGTGAAGCTAACTATGTCTGTGCCAGTGTATTTATAATGTTTTGTCTGTCATGTCACTATTGTTCTGCAGCTTAAAGAGTTGAAGTGTTACAGCTGAGTTTAATTTTTTAGCTCATCTTTGAGACATAAACCCTTAGACTTCATTTGTTAGACAAAATGAAACGTTAGTCACCTCTTAAAAGGAAAGTTCTCTATTTCTGATCATCCCACATACATTTGCTTGCATTTATTCCAGTTTGAATGAATTTTACTTGAATAGGATTGACCGGAAACAATTGGATATTCCAGATGATGGCTCATGGCAAATGCACCAGGTATTTCCATGTAGATAGTTCCCGCTTTTTGGTGAAAATAGTATGATCCATTAAATTTAAAGGATCACATCTGTCTCCTTAATGGCTGTATTGCATTTCTGATTCATAGCCTTTCTGTGATGAGCTGGAGACTTTTCAGTCATTTCTAGTTTGTATGAGCTCCCAACACTCATAACTGATGCCATCAGTCCAAACTCATCATTTGATTTTGTACTCTAGAATGTCTCAGTATTTACATTATAGTGGCCCTCCCTGTCCTCCAGCTCCTTGTGCATGTGTTCCCATTCCTCCTGTAAAATAAACCTTTGTCACTGACTGATTCAGTTTGCAGTTTACAAAAATGCTTTTACTAAATGATTAGTTCCGAGATTGATTCCTGAATTCTGCTTCTACTTTTCAGAAAGCCCTTTTACTTAGTCCCTTACCTGGTACAATTGTTTCTATTTCTCCATCCTACTGAACTAGTAATTTCCTTGTTGTAGTTAATCTGGTGGAAGGAACCCCTTTGGACTCTGTTAATTTGGGTCTGGGGTAGACAAGTGAATTTTCTATAATCACTGCATCTGTTTAGAGAATTATACTTTTAATACAGTTACATTTAATTTCACATAAACTGTATGATCTGTAGTAGCCTTCTTTCTGAACAGTAAATTAGAATTTCTGCAGGAGACAGAAGTGTATATCTTGAGTTCACTGATAACAAATGAGATTTCTGCTAGAAAAAAGGCCTGTCCTTTTAAGAACACTCTGGATCACATAGGATATCTAACTTTGTAATAAAATTGGGAGGAGGAGTTGCAGTAGCTCTCAGATTAAAAAGAATTTTAAATTAAAAGGCATATATTAAACAAAAAGTAATGACTGATCTTTGGTGTAAATTATGTAACTGAAAATTATTTATTCTCCAGACAATATCTACAGGGCTGTCCTTGGATGCTGATGACAATGAAGTGTCTGAATAAGGCAACAAAAGTAGAAAGGAGTTTTCCTTTTGGCAGGATTGTAGACAGTGCAATAACATGCCTACTGGTTGCGATGGGTGCTTGATCTGAAATGCTTTGAAGCTGTACAACTTGCAGAATATGGTCTATCAGGATTTTCTGTAAAAAGAGCCCTAAGGTTGGGTGTATAAAATGGCTCAGAGTGCTCAGATAATAATGGGAATGGCTCGGAGAACCACAGGGATATGGTACAGCTCAGTAGCACAGAGCAGCTCATGAGCTGAATTCCATGCTAGTTTCCTACATACCTGAATTAGGTATGTATGTATTAATTATATTATAACACATTTAATCCTTTATCAAAGACTAATTTATTTTCACCTTAAAATGACATTCTATTAGATAGTGAAATCTATGGCCATAGAGGGACAGTGCACATCTTAATCTGAGATGAAGTCCAAAGTTGTAAATTGAAAACTAAGATGCTAAGTGCCCTAACTGCTGTTTTGACCCAAGTGCAATTGAATTCCTTTCAAAACTAATTTAATTCCTGTTGCATTTCACTTTTCTCTAGATAATTCTCAAGTGTTTGTAAGGTTCAAGTGCTGGTTTGGGACCATGTAGCACAAAACCCCAACAACTGTTGTAAAACCTGGTTTTTGCCACTGCTGGGGCTTTTCAAGAGTGTAGTTTTCCACCTCTTTTTAAATTAATCTAAAATCATAAGTAGTGTATAACCAACCAGGGATCTCAGCTGTCCAGTTCCTATTCCAATTGCTTCAGTGAGCATTTGTTCAGCATTTCTTTCCCCCTGGAGCAGAAAGCAGAGGGCACTGAGGAGGAATGGATCACAGCCACACTTGAACCGCAGAGAGGAGTGATGTTTCTGAGGTAACTTTGATACAGTATTTTTTGAGTGCATTGAAAAGATAACTTGCATTATGGTTCTTTGTAGTTTTCAGTAGCATGGAGTAGTGCTGAAAATCACATTGCTCCAAGTTTCCATTTACTACTGATGGCATTAATCGCTTTGAGAGGGTAATAGTGCTCTACAGCTGCTCTAAAGCAGAAGCTACGAGATGGCTTTGAGCTGCAGTTAAGGTGCTACATCTTCAGAGTCTAAAGTGTGAAATTCACTTTGGAGCTGGAAAGACAGAAATGGGATGTGTAAATCCCACCCCCCCAAAAAAACCCCACAAAAGTACACAGCTCTGGTAGTGTCACCAGGTCTTTTGTGAATACTGTTGTATTGACAGAGCAGCTGTTAGGACTTGTGAAATGAACACAAACAGCAGTATTTGCCTACAGGCACTTCCTAAAACCTCTTTGGGAATTCTGTTGGATTCCTTGTGCCCTTCGGGGAGTTCCTACCAGGATATGTCCATAAGCCACAATGGCTCTTTGTGTTCGTCTCCGCGTTGGGCTGATTTCAGTAGCTGAAGCTCTGTGGAGTCTCAATGGTACCAGATTCGTCGTGAAAAGTCTAAATGTGACATCCACACTGCCCCATGGTGCTGCTGTGAAGTGCAGGGGCTTCGCTCTGCAGGAAGCAGGCTCTTGCTCGAGCCTGAGGTGTGTGTCAAGTCTTGCACGGGCTGCGGCTGCAGATCTGGTCGGATTTATGAGGTAAGGAAGAAAGATCGACCCATCTGGTGACGGTGAATCCCGCTCTGCCGTGCCGCTGGCTGGGCTCTCGGGACAAGGCTCAGTTTGATCGGGAGATGGAAACCTGCCTCTTCAGTCGGGCAGCGCCTGGCGCGGCCATGGGGAAACAACCCTGGTTCCGCTCCGCCTTGCCCGGGGCAGTTGGCGGTCTCCATGGCGGCTCCTGCGAAGGGGAGCCGCGTTCCCGCCCTTCACGCGCGCCTCTGCTCCCCTCGGCGCATGCGCCTTGAGCCCGCACCGGGGCCGTCGCCCAGGGCCTGGTGCTCGGCGCCTTTTGTAGCGGCGGGGCGGGCGGCGCTCAGGCCCGGCGGCGGCCTCGGCTCCCGTGCCGGGTGGGGGGGGTCTCGCCTCCTTCCCCCCCCACCTCTCCCGCCCTCAGGACCAAAGAAAGAGCAATGGCTGCGCGCTAGCCAAGTCCTCGGCCGGCCCGGTGGCTGCGGACCTCCCCGCAGCGGATGCGCGCCTCGCCTCAGGCCCCGGCGGGAGCCTAGCGGGGCCCCGGCGGCCGCCGCCGCCGCTTCTCCTCCTCCTCCTCCTCCTCCTTCTCCTGCTGCTGCTGCGGGCGGAACGGGCCCCCCAGACCCGCAGAT
>JBCJKH010032503.1:0-14531 GCA_039877255.1 Loriculus beryllinus
CTGGGTTAACATTTGGGCTCAATGATCTTAAAGCTCTTTTCCAACCTAAACTATTCTCTGATTTTAAGGAAGAAGTGCCTATCACCACCATCTACATTTTTCAGAACTTTAAGAACTCCAGACCTTAAAAAAATTGCAGAATCATTCCAGTGCTAGTCCAGTAACTACACCTACTCAACAGGACTTCAGGATGGATGCACTGTGGCTGGTAGCATTGCAAGACACTCACAAGATCATTAACCGTAAGGCTTGTTCACACTGGGTCCACAGGACACAATGGTACCAGGTTTGAGAGAGACAAAACTTGGTTAGCAACACCTGAAAAATATAGCGGAAAAGATGTCCCAATCATTGAAGCAATCACTAGACCAATTAGAGCTTTGGGCAGAAGACCTGTGACTATGGCAGAGAACCCATTAGTCTTTGTCCTCATGATTTCCCCAAAAATTCTATTAACTAGTTAGCAGTGACTGACAGCTACTGGAGCACTGATTGACTCCTGCCTTCAAAGCACAAACAAAAGTAGCATGTTTACCCGCTGTGGAACAGTTAAAGATGGACAATTGGAAATGAAAAAAGAAGTTACAAAGTCCTGTTAGGGGGAATGAGGAGAGTTTTCTGAAACTGTGGCAGAAACAAGCATGGTGAGGAACTTCCACTGAGTGTGCCTTTCAGGACGATGCATTCCTGAGCATCTATTTCAAAATTATTTGGGCCCAACCTATAAAGATCAAAACCCAGTAACACCTAGCAGCAATCAGCTGAGAAAACAATTAGGACAAGACAGAGTAGGTTAATCACTGCAGCCTATTTAAAGAACTGATAAAACAGAGGTGGTCCTTTATTCTCAGCAATCTTCAGACACATCACCATAAAATCCCTTAAAGAGAATGATCAAATTCAAGGTACCTAATAAACCTCTTCTCAGGTTCTGTTCCAAATATTTTAACTGCATTTATAATCATCAAGCACTGGTAGCCTCAGGACACAAGAAAAGGAGAGGGAAAGTCAGGAAAGTAGTCATATATGAATCAAAGTATGCCTGACTACAAACATACTCCATAATTAGTTTCTAAGCTTTTGAAAAAATGAGCCAACTTTGTTGAAAATACCAGAATGGAACTGCTACTTCAGATGGTGTTTGAAATACAGCATAGCTAAAAGCAGATGTGGACACACCAGACAAATGGAAATTTACAGAATAGTATCTGTGGTTTATTGTGGATCACAGACTGAATACAAGTCAGCCTGTCACACTGCTGTCAAAGAAAAAACCTAAACACAACGGTGCAGAAACAGCAGCAGAAGCAAGACGACGTGTTTACAGGGTACAGTTCCAGGCTGGAGATAGTGAAGAGAAAATAACGAGGCTGATCAGTGATTCTGAAAGCATGATCACAGAAAGATGCGATGAAGTAGAGGTATACAGCCCAGTGAAAACACTCACAGTGATGGAAGGTGGGAAGGTCAGGAATGGTAGCAACCTCTGAACATCCAACAGACTATACAAAAAGGGCTGGAAGAGTCTGACCTCCTGAAGAGAAATTCATGTTGGCATTAGGAAAAATCCTTCTAATATTCCTGTTGGGAATGACTGAGGTAGACTGCATCACCCCTTTGGGCAAGGATATAGACTGGATGTTTTTTCAGCACAATGATTTTTCACATTTTTTGTCATAATTGGTCAGTTATCTGGTATGTGTTATATGGAACTCCCTTCTCTGGGCAGGGAAACAACACGACTTCTGGTAATGCTCATATTCAAACCCCCAGTTGCCAGATGTTCAAATTAGAGAATGGGTTTGGAAAAGAAAAAAGGGAAGATATCAACATACCTTGAATGGTAATCTAAAACCCAGCAAAGGACAGCTTGCATTTGGGGGTGTCCTTAAATCACTTCCCACATTGAGAAATCACAGTCATAATTTTCTGTGTAACTGACACAGTTCTGCAACAGCAAAGCCATCTTCATGTTAGCTCAGGTATTATTCCTTTTATGTTGCCTGATGTAAAACTACTCTCAAATTTTCCTTTGCAGAAAAGAGAGGAAGGGCTCTCTCTACAAGGCTTTTGGGCAAAAACAAGAAAAAGAGGTTGACAGGAGTTTTAAACCTGATTACCCCTCCTGTTAGGTTCAAAACATTATCTTCCTTGCTCAACAAGTCAATCTGTTTGACTTCTGTAACAAATATAAAGTCAGACCTGTGCGTATTGTATTTCAGAAGAGTCATTTTTTAAAAAACATCTGTTTGGAAGTGTTAAGGTTCTGCTGAAAAACCTCACACAGATGTGGGCAGCATGCCATATTCTGTACAACAATAGACTCTGCAAACATCCTCTCAGGACATCCTAAAATAAAATTCCTAAAGAAGAATGAAATCAAAGGTTTTTAAACCAAAATTTTGTCTTGCTAGGCTGCACATGGCACCATACCTGTCCGGCTGCAAGGAAGACCAAGTCAGCTGCCACCTCCTGGCAGTGCCATGTCTTGCACTATTGCTTTTAGTTGTATTAACATGGTTCCACACTCCACTACCCCATGTCTAGTGATCATACACATTAGATAAAGGAGAAGAAAAAGGGGGTGAAACATGGCAGAACTCAGAGCATTATGTTGTTCTCATTTCTTCCTTTTTTTTTTTTTTTTCTTTTTGCCATTACAGTACCCTGCATGTGCTGAAGATTTGCCAGGATTCTCCACCCAAACTTCATGCTCTCAATTCTCCCATATTTTTCAATACACTCTTTGGGATTCTCATCCCATTGTTTCTTTCAGATTTCATTTTCTTCTCCCTTTTTTTCTTCAACTTTCTTTACTCCCCCTCCTCCCCCCCCCCACCCCCCCATTTTTCACAGTCCCTCTCACCCCTGCAGGAAAGGAAAAAAAAAAAAAAAGGAATGAAATGAACTGCATTTTAACAATCAGAGTAACAGTGAAACAATGCTCTTGAGATCCCATCTGTTGCCAACACATCTCCCAAGACAGCAAATGATGGGCATTCCTGGCTAAATAAAGAGAATTTCCCACACCCATTAAAGATCTACACAGCAAAGACTGTTGCTTAAGTATTTACTTTTTATGGCATACAAGAAAACTACCTGGAATTGTAAATACCAATGACATATTGTTCACATCTCTACCAAACATGTGGTCAGTGGCCATATGGATAACTTCTGGGTGTGAAATGTCCTTTCTCTTTTTTACAGTGCTGCAATATCCTTGTGCCAGAAGCTTTTTTAGAAGTTTAATTGCATAATTCTGCCTCCAGTGGGTGAAATTAAATTCTATTTACAAACAGAACCAACATCTCTTCCTACCTCAAACATCTAACTAAATCAAACTGTAACTGAGTTCCTATACCCTGCCCAATAAAGAACTGTGGGGGGTTTATTATTATTAATTCAAACATTCTTGGATCAAGACTTCACATTTCTTTATCTGAAACAGCAACATTTGTGAACACCATTTACATCCTCCATCTAATTCACAAAGATAAGCAATGATTTAGAGTATGACTGCCTTGGATTTCTAGGGTGGACTTATTGAAAAGCTCAACACTGGCATAACTTTGTTGAAGTTATATAGTTTATAAGGACTTAAATGGAAACACAGTGAAGCTACAGCACAGCATGTCCAAAGTGCCATTTTTCATTAACTTGCTAATGAACTTCTCCATTAAAAAGAAAAAGTGACTTTTTAAGAGATATTGTGCGAGCTCTTAAGAATTTTCAGGGGAGTTGCCTTGACATCCCTACTGTTTCAGCTTTAGGTCTGCACTCTAGAGAAATGCAGTTTCCATATGGTTAAGCAAATGTTTCTCACCAGCATATCTTCAAACCCAAGTTATTTTGTATCTCCTTTTTCATTAGAGTCATATCCCAGATGGTGCTTCACAACAATAGGTGTTACTGTGAAAATACTGAGGCTTCAGAAATGTAAAACCATGACAGAAAATCTGAGACAAAGATGGAAAGAAAATGGTGTAAATTACTATCACTTTATTTGCATCAGTGCTGAAGAGCTTTTTGAAAAAGGGGTGAAAATCCATGATCCAAAGAAACAAAATGAGAAAAAGACAAATACAGAAAAGTGTAAGAATAGATAACAGGCCTCTATTAGTGGAACAGAGGGAAAAAGGGAGAAAGAGATTTCCAAACAGTAGGCTGAAATGATCAAGCAATGTTGGGAATTTTTTGAAGCAGCTTGTGAGTTGAGTGGGGAGCTATTTGAGTTGTTCCAGGATGTGGGCAATATGGTTATGCTCTCTTGCATATAAATGAGAGAAGCTAGACAGTGCTGTTCTGCACAAGCTAGAATTTGAAAGAGAGAAAGCATGGAAAGACATATAGAAAGAAACTGCATTAGTAAAGGTGAGAAGACAAAAACAACTGCAGATGAGATAATGGCTAAAGCAAATCTGAGCACTAGCATATATGCTTGGTATGGTAGAGGTATGATAGATGGTGAGAGAAAGAATTCATTCAGACTTCAAACAGAAGGCCAAATTCCTAGCTATTGAAAGTAATCAGAATATCCGAGCAGAAGAGGAATGCATTTTTTATGGAATAATATTGAGGAAATTGCTCTACTTTTGAGAGATACTTTAACTGAAGACATTGGCCAAAAGATATTTATTGAAGGCTTTGAATAGATCTACTGGTGAACCTGATTAGGAAAAAAACAGTGTCACTGAACCTATGACAATCTAAGGCACAATTCATAGACAAGGGTAACATCTTTTATTATATGTAACTGAGATATCCCACACAAATATAACACAGTCCATGTTTTGGAATAAGAATAAAGATAAAACGTCTGAGAGACAGAAGATAGTGGAAAAGACATAGGCCTACACGGTACAAAGGTAGATACGTTAGCAGAGAGCTAATATATGTACATAAAATGGATGATGTACATAAAACCTTGAAAGAAGGAGGACAGATGAAACATTTCAGAAGGATGAATTTGAAAGCAGAATATATGAACTATCATTATCTTCCATACAACAAAACCCTTAAATGGAAATTCTAGAGGATAAAAAGACTGGTGCTAAACTATAATGCATCTTTCCAGCTTGAGTACAGACACCTCTGGAAGCTCAGGATTTGGTCCTTATATCCAGAAAATGGTTTTTTCCAATGAATGCTCTCTACACTATCACTGTAACAGTGTTATTGCTAATCTGATCATCTGCTGCTGTGATAAATTACTTTGGAGATACATCAGGAAGTAATATAAAACCCAGTTCCTGCTTACACGTGATACACTGGGTTTACTAGCTCATTACTCAGCAAATGTATTGCAAAAACTGTTTGCATCTCCTCCATGTATTTAAATAACCATAGCCAGAAGTAAAAAGTCTGAGTTTCCTCAAAAAAAAAAAAGAAACAGGAAAGGCATGTCAGGAGGAAATGGTCACACCTGTTTAGCAATGCCTGACTGATAAAATGGTGTGAACACATTTGTAAATGGGCTAAAATGCCTGAAGGATTTCACATTGTGGTTACATTTATGCTTCCTTGTCCATTCTGACAAAGTAACAGTCTCTCAGATTTCTAAAATACTGCCATAAAGAGGCAGGAAGCACATACAGCAGGTACAGCTTCATACTCCTTCCCAGTCAGAATTTGTTAAATCACTTTTGCCTGTTCTATTTTTCATTCCATGTCCCATTTCACGTATTCATCTTGTGGTCTGTTCCCCTACCTGGCCTTGATTGTGGAATAGATTTGTACCTTGCTGCACATGCAAATACTTATTCCTTTATGCAAATCAAGGACAATGGATATTTTCCTTCTGTTTGTTGGGTGTGGAGAGCAGAATAGATTCTATAAGCAATTCTGAAGGATTATAAATAGTGTCTGCTTCTGTTCTGTGTGAACAGAACAGAGCTCAAGTCAGCAAGAACCAGTTAGCCTTATGCCTTCCATATTGCCTCTCTCTGTGAGATAAAGAAACTCACAACCAATTTGCTACCTGAAAAAAAAGAAAAAAAAAAAAAAGACATAAAGAGCACAATTCTCTCCCAGATGATGAGGGATGAATTCATAGCCTTTACTCTTTAGCAACAGCCATTGTTAATACTACCTCAATTATGCTTGATGATGATGAAAATATAATTAACATAAAGATCCATTACGTTTTACTGATGTTAAGTGTATGTTGATTATAAATGGGACAGGATGTATTTACTTGAGCTTCACTCTTCGAGGAAGGTTGTGAAATCAGAGTCCAGTCCTGCATGAGAATAAAACCTGCACCTTTTATAATTGTAATTGTATCCAGATGTTCCTCTGTAACATAGATGCAGGTGGTGAAAGCAGTAAACTGGTATGGAGCAGATGTGCTCTAAGCACAGGTGGGACATGCTCCCAGTGCTACAGTGAATTTTGCACTCACTGATGTAACAAAAGAAGAGTCCAGAAGATATAAAAGTGTTACAAAAAAGTGATAGAAATGTAAGAAAACTTTCAATTTTGGTGACACACCTTGCCACCTAGACTAGAAACTGCAACAATCCAAAGAGACCAGGTAACTGACAAAAAACTATGGGTAACTGAGCATGCTCTGGTGCAGAAATCCTGGAGGGTGTAGTACTTCATACTTCGTGTAATGTGCATCAGCTGCAGAGACTGTTTCTGCCTCATGCCACCACATAAATAATCACTACTACCATGTTTTGACTGTATATTAATTACCTAATTGACACTTAAGAATTACGGTCTTCTATACTGTTGCAGTGTGGTAGATTAGGGAAGATAGATTTGACTTTGTCAGCAAGCTGAGCCAGCCAGCCTGATTCCTATTAACTTTTCAGACTGCATCTAAATAAATCTAACAAGTCTTCGCTGTCATGTAGAACACACTGTTCCTGAAATTTTACACAAATGGTGAACACCACTTGTACTTCTCTGTCATTACGTAACACATGCTCACAGAATATGTGCATCAGTTAGCCTCTATCTATGCCAGGAGTCAGACCAATTTATATCACTCTAAACAAGGGTAATCTGTGCCCCAAAAGTACAGACACTGAAAGAGAGACAATTGAATACTGAGAGAGGAGATGCACTTGGAAACCGGGAATAATCACCTCGATAGCATTCTTATGGTATGTTTTCTATAGGCATATAAGCAAGGGAAAGTATTAAAGAAGGTGACAATGGGAAGGAATGAGACAGTGTGGTGGATGTTTGTGGAGCACCTGCCGAGTGTACCAGGCAGCATCAGAATATATTAAACAGATTATGTTGAAAGAGATCTAGATATTAGAGACAGAATTTGTCATCTGGATAAAGAAAGCCTAGGCTGTGAGTGACTGCAAAACTGAAATCTGAGATCAAAAGTAGGAACTATTTGAGGGACGTCCTGACTTACCTGAAGGATAAGAAAGAAGCCCCACAGACACTGAGTGGATTGGAATGGTGCAAGACTATGGGTGTCAGAAACAGGGGGAAGAAAACACCACGTAGTAAACTAGCCTGGTATACCTTGACTTGCAAAACACCTTCAATAAACTGCAATAGTTTGGTCACCAATGCACAGATATATCTTGGGTTCGTTTTCATTATGTCCAAGTCATTATTTATACTAGATATTCAGGGAAACCACCCAAAATAGGTGCTTTATAGACAGATAATAAAGAGCCTGGTTCTTATCCCAGGGAGCTTGCAGTCTAGACAAAAACATCTCTGCTATTCCTAATCATACCAAGCTGAATCTGGCTGCTCACATTTGGAACCCAGATGAGAATAAGATTTCTGAGGCATGCCCTATGACTACTTCCCCTCTGTGAGCTGAGTAATCATGTTATAAAGCATACCACGATGAGCTTGACAAGTAAACATTCTCTAATTCACCTAAAGAGATTGCCATAGTAACAATTTCTACACCAGCTCTATTGTTGGTCCCATTTCTTCTACCCTTCCTCTTTATTTAGGAATAGTCATTCTTTATCTTCTCTTAAACCATACAAGGTGGTTATCCTGATAGCAGCAGACATACATAGTCTAAGAATACTACTATATAAGGAAAATGTTATGGCTATAACAGGTCTGGATCACCTTTACAATGAGCAAAAGCATATTTCATGGAATCAAAGTTCTTACGCATTTCCATAATAAGTCAACTTATCATGTTGAGAGAGAAGAATAAACATCACAATCCAAAGTACTGGTCATAAAACTTTTCCTACCAGCAGAAGTTGGCCTCATGAGAAAGTTCTATGTTGATGTGAACAGTTTGGGTTTTAATTTACAAAAGCCTGTTATAGGGCAAAACTGACAGCCGTAGTGACTTAGCTGTTTCTTCTCTTTCATACTTTTAAAGGAAGGACAAATAAGAAAACAATTTGGAGTCAAAAAATCCAAGAAGGAACAAACAAGGAAAAGGCAATAATTGTTCTGCTTTGAGCTCTGTGGATGGGCAGAACTATACAGATATAAGTATTATGAAGAAAGGGACAAGAGGAAATGACCATTCCATGAAAGACTCCCACCTGTTCCAAGCATCAACAAATTCATCCTCTGAAAAAAATCAGTCTCTGAAGAAGGTAAGCACATTTTCTGCATGTATCTTCATAGATAGTATAGTTGGTATAGTCTGGATATGAAAAGTCACACAACATTAAAGAAAACAGATACTCAAGATGTAGTTTACCCATGTAATAGCAGGCAAACTCGTCATAGGAGTCAGTAAGCAACAACACTGCAGAGTTGCAAGAACACAGGCACCACTGCTGCACCATAAAAATCAAGGGTGTCCAAATCTCAAATTATTCTGTTAACTTGACCTAACTACAACATTTGCAAAGTTACTGAAATTTTAGCCCAGAAAATCAGTTTCGAGTAGCATATGTACCTAGGGCCTAACCATGTGAAAAGCTACAACTAGTAACTAGTCTTGTTTTGGTATTTTCACCTAAAAGGCAGCCACAGAAGGCAGAAGTACACAAAAATCTTAGGATTAAAGTGGATTAATAAAGATATAAAGAGTTCCAATACAGATAGATTTCACTTGGAACAATTAATTGTTACAGTACAAAACATGAGACAGTTTTGTTCAAGAATGCTGAAAGTCAAAATCAGCATTACAGTGAAGAAAGTTGGTTTTTATAATATTATCATGCATATGAAACAGTGTATTTACTGGATTTTGTTTCCATTGTGGCTAGATATGATGTCCATTACAATGCAAGATACTTATTTTTACATTTCATCACAAGTACCCTCCAAATCCATTTTTTTTTTTCCTCTAACCAAAGCAAAAACCAAGGGGTATAGATCTGTTTTCCTACTCTCAATAGGATCTAAGCACTAAAAATAATTCACCTAATCCACTGATTTTTCAAGACTGAGTTTCAGCTCAGTGTGAATGTGAACATACGCAATATGAGGGAAACTGACAGAACAATGATAACGTGACTTGATCCACATGCTAGTGCCAAAAGAAAATTACAGCATTTCTTACCCTTGTTACTGCATTGACATTGACTGCCTGCCTAAAATAAGCACTAGAAGTAGAACACATACATACATGCTGACTCTGCTTTTGCTATCCAGATAGATAAAAAGTTATCTAAAGGATATGAGTCTTGTAGAAATTTTATGAGCTTCAGTATTGCCTCATTTCACATCTGTATTCCAGAATGATTTTGGTCAGGTTTATACCAAAGCTTCAGGTGCTCCCTTCTATGGACAATTATGCCTTTGCATCATTGCACCTGTTGTGAATTCTGCTTTTATTGATTGGGTTAAAGGATTGGTTTTAACACTCAGTTGGCTCCATGCCAACAATACCCAATGAAATCTTTGGGAAATGAAAGGAAGACACTAAGAAAGACTGCGGTGAAAGTGGAAAATACCTAAAGGGATGCTGTTTGGACGTATGCACTTCCTCCAATTGTTCCACCTCTGGCTCTTAGTGTTGTCACTTCATCTTACTACTGATCTTTCACATGGGCTTTTTTTGGTTACAGCTGCTGTCCCCCCCATAAAAGGTATATTAATAGAATGGAAATGCCAAATTCCGCTTTCTTCTGACTGATGTGCATCTCGCAGAATATAAACAGCTGGAGTTTTTAGCTCTGTATCCTGGATTATACGTGGCTGGGAGATGACCGAGTGAGGGGGAAACCACCCTAAATTCAATGTTTAGTTTTTATATACAGAAGAATCTAAAGAAACAATTAAATAGTCTTTGTCATGGTGTGTAAGACCCGACATCCATTGTGCCATATGCCTTTATTACTGAGTAAAGGTCACAGTGTCAAGTAACACCACATTAGGACGTTCGTCGATACTGTAATTATGGCTGCTATAGAGGGCAATATTTGTCAGTATGTCTTTATTTAAGCAATTTACACCAGGGATATGTTTGGTCAAAAGTGAATTAGCATCAGTTTTGAGGAGTCCTTAGAGTAACTTTTGAAATAATAACCTTTTCTCACAGGTAATTACTTTATTTCAAACTGAAATGTAATTAAGATTTAAGCTTCTCTGAGAAGAACCAATACTAAAGTAGTCAGATGATTAATAATCAAATTCTATCCTTACTACAATATACATGGGGTTTCAATTTAAAAAAGAAGTGATTGTTTTCGAATGAACCCTATTATGCCATTTGGTGCTTGTACCATTTGATGTATCTATGATTTTCATCAAAAAAAAGACCATGATGATACTAAGACTCTCAATGCTATTGCGCCTTAGAGAGATGTCAGTGGACATCAAACTGCCTTTCTAGTCTGTCAGAAATGCCCCCTCTCAGCCAGTCTTGCCTTACCGAAAGACTGGGCCTTCCCCAGGGATCTTTTCCTGGTAGTGCCCCCAAAGATGTTAGCTGCTCATCTTCCCTTCCCTCATGCCCTTTTGTGGGGCATGAACTGCAGATTATTAGTCTCCCTTCCTGCCATCAGCTGCCCTTTTGTGAGCAGCACCTTATCCCACCCTGACCTTTTGGTAGGAAGAGTGATGCCCAGTGTCAGCAGAACTGGGGGAAAAGAGGACAGAATCTTCTTCCCACTTCCAATTGTCAGATCATGGTAACCATGAGAGGTTGGGCAGAGAGACAGCAGAGACACAATGAGGCTTCACTTTGCTGAGCAGGACCAAACTGGTGCTGCACAATGCATGGCACCTGGCTGGGTACAAGTACCACAGAATCAGCACTTAGGACCTATTTTTTCTTTGGTTCCTATTGGTCCTTTCCAGCCATTATTTCTGTGCTAACAGCCAAAAGACAGTGCTAAAAATGTGCTGCTCAAGGAAACAATTTACAGGAAGGTAGCGCTTTCATGGAACACAAAGCTAAGTAGAAGAGATGCCAAGTTGAAATGTTGTATTTCTAGTGTATTTACATTGCCATTGTCTGTGTTTTCAAGCAGTATGAAGTTTGTGCATTTTATGAGAGTAAGAATTCATCACAGTATCTCTCCCAAATTAGTAAATGTTTTTATTTACTTTGAAAATAAAAATAGTGGTGTACTTCATTCAATAGTTTACTCTAAAGCATTTTATATCATAATATTAAGGAAAGGAACAGTTTTCTTGAAGAGCTCTGCTTGAAAGAGGCTCTCTCCTATGCTATTCAATTCTCAGAGCACAATAAACTCTTCAGCAACACCTTCTAAGCACTTTCTATTACTTGCTCTCAGTATTTTCTGTACCAGTATTTCTTTTAACTGGGCCTTCTTCAGGAACTCTCCTTTTACCGTGACAGAATCGACTGTACATTAGTTAGTTTCTTCCTAATAAATGCCACCTCTCCTGATAGACAATCAAAGCTCCTCTTGTCTCCCTATATTTTACCACATACACTTAGACTAACACCCCTACTGTTCACTGGCAAAGCTGACAAGACACTGCTTCAGGCTAGAGATCTACAATCCAACTTTTCTCCAGAAAAAAAAAACCAAACAAAAAACCAAAACCAAACAAACAAATAAAGTACAACAAAATCTCTTGCAAACACCTCACAAATAATCTCTCATTCACACCCATCTTTTATTAAACCACAAAATCTAACATAGTCAAACTGATTTCTACTCCACAGCCCTCGTTCTGGACAAATCTCAAGCTGTCCTTTCCCCTTCCTTACCAATACTTTTGACAGAAAAGTAACAATTTCTCTGTAGCTTTAATCAGAAGTTGCTGATTTAATCTTCCCCCCCCCCCTTTTTTTTCTTGGAAATAAATAAAAGCAAGAGCTGCCGCAGCTTTCTAATGCTGCTGTAATTCAAATTACTCCCCACCTATCACCCATCTCATATCTCACAACACCAAGCACTGAATGTGGTAGTTTTTCTCCCCATTTGTTGTTTGTTATATAGCTAAACACAGGATTTCACAACAGATCCATTTTACTGATCTTTTCATCTAAACAGGGCATCTAAAAATCTATGTCAAAAGTAAATCCAGTTCCAGAGTGCATATTAACCTTATAGACACATGCTTCCACACACATTAGGGTACTTCTGTTAAAGAAGATTCTTTCTTGGATGGGGGCCAATATTTGTTAGGCATAACTGAACTGTAGCTCTAATATACTTTTTTTATCAAGAGGCCTCATTAATTACTATTATGCACAAAACCAGCACTACAGCTTTCATATGAAGAATTTAGGAATATTCACTAAAACCAGAAACAGTGCATCCTAGAAATTTCTGTAGAGAGTACATTTGCGGTACCACAAGTGATAAAGCTATTACCAACAGCCAAGTTTCCTTCCAACTTTTCATTTCTGAGTAATTTTTGCAATGAAGACAGAAGTGTAATAGACATGAAGGAATGTGGCAATCCATTTGTTTTATTTCTATGAAATTATTGCTGATTGCAGGTTTGGAGGATGTGTGGGTGAAGTTTGCTGATTTATTTCAGTTTGGTCAGGAATGCTTTTTTAAAACACCTTTAACCTTTTTCTTCCAAACAGTTAATTAGGGTCACTACTTTTGCACTGAAGCTTTGATTGTTAGAGGAAATACTTTTGCATACTTTTGCTCTGCTGTAAGAGAGGCAATATGTTGTGGGCCATATGCCAACAGATTTTAACCACAAACTTAGGGAAAGGAGACAGATTAGATTGTGGTGGTCTTATAATCAGGGTTTCTTAGTGTTCTTTCCTTGCTGAGAGCAAGTATTCACCACTAAAGTGGTTCTGTGTCATACAGATGGTGTATCCATAGTAATAGGGCAAACTAAACCTGGTCAACTGCATTCCTCTATGCTCTGATAAGCATTCTATAATAATTTTATCTCAGAACTTCTTTAACATGTCCAGCCAAATAATATACTGTAAGATTTTTAGTGAGTTCGGAACTATTTTTCAGCTGTCTGCATGCAAGTATCTTACTCAATAGAGGGAGGTATTAAACAAAGACCTGAAGGGTTTTGATAATGAGGAAGAGCCTAACTTCTATTCAAACATTTACAAACACTGTTCCTTTTAAAAGCTGGTGGTCAAGGAACAAAGAGAAACAAAATCTATTTAGCCACAGCATCTATCTGCCTGACAATGCACATTTGCCTCCAGTAGCAAACTTTCTAGTTGTTTAGGC
Organism: Loriculus beryllinus; assembly: GCA_039877255.1. Lineage (NCBI taxonomy): Eukaryota > Metazoa > Chordata > Aves > Psittaciformes > Psittacidae > Loriculus > Loriculus beryllinus. Next base: position 13,554 of record JBCJKH010032503.1, read on the forward strand.
AATCTAGCTTTAACCACCTAAGACATAGATCAAACAGATCCTCCACCAACTCTCTAGGGAGACTACTCAACCATTTTATAAGTCTCCATGATACTCCCATGATTTAACTTGTTAAATACTTCCCTTTCTTAAAGTCTTCCATTTCTGTGAAACACCAACTGTGTGCTCTTATGCTGTATGTTCTTTTATTCCATCCCTTACTCCTTAGCAGCTTCAGGTGCCAGAGCAAGATGAGTTGATGTGGTGACTCACCCAGTCAGCATCTGGGCCTGTCCGGATCTGAGTGCTTGAATGTCCTAGTCAAGAGAATGTATTAACACAGTGGGTGTTCCAGGTTGCTGTGAAGGAAGGGTGAGCCATGCACCCTGTAGATGGGAATCCAAGACTTTTCAAAATATGTAACAGTCTAGCCAGATGCAAAGTCTGTGTGATGCAACAGCTGGGAAGGGACACTCCTTTCCTATGTCGACATTGTGACACAAATACACTGTAAAACCTGACTGCTTCCATATTCCATCTTTACTTGAAACACAAATATGTAAGTGAAAACATAGTCTGCTGTCAGACTGCTGCAGTCGAGTGCAAAGCAAGCTATTTCTTAGGCAATAAAAGAAACAAAGGTAGAGCATGAACTCACAAAACCACTAATGCATCTTTAGGTAGAAGGAATGCCAGTAACCAGTGATCTCCATTTTATACCCTAATGGCTGAAATTTCTAACAACAACGCTGCTTGTCTCAGTGTAGAGACTTGATTTTGTAATTTTTAATTGCTTGGAGCATCTTAAATAAATACAAGGAAGCAGCAGCAGAACAATGTAGGCTTTAATATTTAAATAATTTGTTAAATATTTAAATATTTAAATAATTTTTTTAAATATTTATTTATTTTTTATTAATTAAAATGTAATGTTTTTAATTTATTTAAAAAAAAGTTTAGTGATGAAATGTGAACACCGTCACATGAGTTTAGTGATGG
>JBCJKH010032507.1:0-27240 GCA_039877255.1 Loriculus beryllinus
GGGGTGAACAGAAGCCAGCTGCCCAAATGATGTAGGCTTGTCATGTGGCTTCATTGCTCTCTGCCAGTAGATAACTGTGATGAAGAATGACTGTCATAGTACTTCCCTTTCCTGGGATGAGGGAAACATGCAGCTAACTTAAAACATGCAGTCCTGTCATAACTGGCAATACTGTGGAAAAAAGTGACCAACTTTGAGACAGGAAGTTGTGAAACAGTCTAGCCAGTGCCACCACTGATCTGAACCCATTTTTGACAGCACATTGTTTGTTTTCACCATTTCTGTAGGAGGGAAAGAGGAAGGGAGCTGTTTTCATTAGCATCAATACTTCTTTAGCAGTCACCAGCAAAAATTGCAAATTAAGGTTTGAAAAAGCCTACACGAAAAGTTTGACATTTCCCATTACACCACTGCCAAACTTAGGGGAGAAAAGATATTAAGACAAAAATAAGGCAATGCTGGCTTAAAAGGAGTTGCAGTTAAGATGCAGTCATCAAGATGGTCATTTTGATATTGTCCACCCATCCTCTGGTATTATTTATTCACAGAAAAGACAAAAAAAAAAAAAAAGCAGATTTCATGAATAGAATAAATGCCAGAAGTTAGTTTATGGCTCACTCTTTATCTGGGATATTTTTGCTATAAACCAGAGACAAATACTTTTTACACCTTTCCCCTTAAAAATGTGTCTATTCATACTACACATCTTTTTGCCATGTGTCAAACGTTTCCCTTGCATTTGCAGCTGCCTAAAGAGGATCTTGTGGAGCTGGACTATAATCTTTCTCTTAGTAGTTGCACAGCAATTTCCATGCAATACATTGAGTGTGTAAATAATTTTCAGCCTGTTTTAAGTTCTAAATCTCCGTAAAAAATGATGCTAAGTTTAGAATAATCGGTAATTCCCAAGTTTGATTGTAATAAGTACAAATGTTTTGCAAATAATGTGTGGTATCGGCTTGAGGAGAAACATTGAGCACTTCTCAGCTTAAGCAATAGATTTGTCAAACATGATAAAGATATTAATAGGCAAGCTCTAAACCTTTTAGAGCCAAAGGAAGGTTGGAGTTATCTTCCAAACCTAATTTCAGAGAACTTCATTTTCACTATATTAGAAATTATCAACAACTGACAACACAGAGGAAAACCGCAGAGAAGTGCACATTTTCACTGATCATGCTGTAGTAGTTATTTTTGTCCTTACCTGTAGGGCTCATAAACCACTAAGGCCAATGCTCATTCTTATAGTTATGAGTGAGCCACAAAAAATCTTCTGAATTGTAAAAAAAAACAGTAAAGAATCAGTGTGTACCAGTTGGAAAACTGCTCTGCTAAAGAGCTCTCCATTGAGCGCAGTCACTTCACGTTGATCACTTACTGATCAAGGCTGAACTACCCACCACTTCAAGATGCGAGGCATAACCTGAAAGGATGTTGTTATTCTACTGCCATTGCCGGCTGACATACCTCTGGATCTCATGCAGTTATGAATAATGAAAACAGATTAATAGATTTTAAGACCAGAAGTGACCATTATCATCATTTTAGCCTGACCTTGCATTCTAGCAAGGGTAACAGGATATTACACAGTTTTGTGCCCTCCAAAAATTGGTATTTGAACTGCAGCATATTTTACATAAAGATGAACAACCTAGCTTGATTGCATATGCTATTCTTATCTAGGTGAAAAATTGAAACAGGAACTGAGTAATGAAAAAGCTACCAGAGCCTGCTACCAGAGTCCTGTTGGGAATATATGGAAGAGTGAATACTGAGAACAGAAACCAGAATGACAACAGAAAAATGGATCTGAGCAGGATCTTAGAAGCTAACCTACAGAAGCATTTCCTCTCAAAGGACAGGGTAATGCTATCTTAAGACAGTGTCTGATTCACTGAATGAATGACAGAATTCCTGCTAACATCAATAGTTGAGGTCACCTTTTTACACCATGAAGCAAGCAGAAGGATTAATTTTTTAGGAGGATAAGAAAGAGGGGTTTTTGTTTGCTTGTTCTCCGCGAAGAGTTAAGGATAACATTCATGATCACGGCACACACAGGTAATCTCACACGCTTCAAAGCCACAATAATTGCTCAGTTAAACTTGATTTAACTAGAAGGTGTAACAGTATGTACTAAAGTTGATAAAACATGCTTTGAATCCTTTACTGAATGGCTTTCACTGACCTCTTTTCTTTAGGGAAAATGTATTCATTTGTGGATATCATTTTTTCTACCTGTAATTTGGAAGGTTTAATATGGAAACTTTTGCAAGAGTGCACTTGAAAAGTAGGGGTTCAGTAGTACACAGAAGATAGGATACTCGTGAGTAATACTGAGCACACATATGCTCTGGTGGACCACAAAATCTTCTTGTACTGTGCTTAAGACTGCTGGATTTTTACTTCATTTCTCCTTTCCTTAGGTTTTGTAAGAGTCACTAATTCACACTGGTTGATATCCAAGATACAGTTTTTAAGAAAATCACTGAATGCAAATACCCTTACCTGATAAGAAAATACGTCTTATTCCATGAATACTGCATATCACAGAAATGTGTATGATGCTAGTAAACAGGAAATAAAATGAATGATATGGATACCCCAAGAAAAATTCAGCTCTCATAGGACCAATATATAAACATAATGAAGTGCTGGCAGCAATTTGGCATTTCTCTGGCTTTGGGGAATAGAAGGTCAGGGGTCTAATTGTGCTGCAGAGAGGAAAAGATGTGGGGATGTGTTAGTGCCCGTCTTAAGAGCTGGAGCTAGGGAATCAGTAAAAAACAGTAAGAATCAAACAGTTAAACAACAAGGTAGTGAAGGGCAGTGCTGCTCATGAAGGGCTGAGGCAAACAGCGAGACATTTCAATATACAACAAATGTACAAGGCATGGAAATGTGAATATGCTGTTAAAGAAAGATGTCATTTTGAAAGAATGACAGCTCTGAAGTTAGAGATGTGCAACTGATTTAGACATAATCCCAAACTGAGATTAAAGAAGGTCTGTATTCTTAGGTATGCAATCCTTATGGTCAGCTCCAACCTCCCCTATTTGCTATTAGACTTAGGAATCTGCCTTGAGTCTTCTCTTATTCCTGAAGATCTGCATCATCATTTCCTTCAAAGCACACTGTTGCATGTGGTAGCATACTTCTTGTAAGAGGTCCTTAACCTATATTCAACCAGATATTAGCCTGAAGCAAAGCATAACTGAAAGCATACATAAATTTAGAGATGAGAATGGAGTGGAATAGAAGGGTACCTTTCAAATCTATGCCACAGAAATGCAGTGCTCATAACACAATTATTACTGTAATTTACTGATCAGTGGTGCTATGTATACAACCAGCATAAAATATAAAAGGAGATAGACATACACACACACAAAGCATGCTTTTGCACACTTATGGAGGATGGTTACTGCTCCAGAGAGCTTCTTTTCTTAAGAATGTTGCTCAAGAATTGCTCTAGTTGATTCAAGATAGCTGGTCTCACCTTGATCTGTCCCTGTTAAAAGTTATCTGTGCTGCAGATTGCAGTAACTGTAAAACTGCCATTTTTACATTCACCTTCGCCAGTGGCTTTGCTCAGAGGTTGAAAAATATCTCAGTATTTGTTGGTTTATCCTTGATATGTCAAGGAAAGAATAATTCTTAAACCTTTTCTAAAGAGGGAGTATTAGAGCTGGAAGAAGAAGCCTTGGTAATCTGGAGATCTTCCTCTGGCCATTCCAAACCCACAGACTCTTTTCCCAGAGATACCTGATTTAATTTTTTCAGATTGGAAATAACAAAAATATGGTTAATGTGAAGAACAGAAGTCTTCTCTTTTTTTTTTTTTTTTTTTTAATAGGTGCTTCACACTTGATAGATGGCAGAAGTCAAAATGAGTTTCTAAAATATGTAACTAGAATTCATGCTTTTTATAGCTTGATCCTGGTCCCAGCTAAAAATCAAATGGAGTTTTGCTCCTGACCTCTGCAAGAGAAGAGCAGGGCCTTCAAATTGCATAGTAAAATATTCTTTATTCCTTTCTGGTTTAATGTCTATATAGACATAGGCTGGAGTAGGATGAAAGTGTCAGTTTTTACATTTAAGGATTTGTGCTTTATGAGCCTTGATATGTTAATGCTTCCTCTGGGGCTATTCTGGATGAGTGCATTGCACAGGTGGCCCACTGCAATTTATAGACACAATAATTGAACAAGAGAAATAAGAGACAAGAGTGTTTTCAGCACATGGGATGCAGCTGGTTCAACTACTTTAACAGAAGGCATAACTTTTGTAGGACAAAGTCCCTTTCTAAAACATAGGAAAGAGGACTTTTTTCATGGAGACCCATGTGCTACTTTTTGCACTTACCCAGCTTGTTTCACATACCAGAGCATGCTCTGAGAGTCACTTTGTCATGCCCTTAAATGAGCAATTTACTCTACTATAATTTATACTGCTAGGGAACTCTTTTAAAACAAACATCTGTTAAACTAGGAGTTGACTTGAAAAATGCATAACTTCCACGAACTGAACAGTCCCATACCAAGGAGCACTAAACTTCGCAAAATGACATAATGCAAAAAGGAAAACAACTGTTACAGTTACTGTTAAATAAAACTAAACTCAAACTAACACTTTCCTTGGTCTCCTATCTGCTGTTTGTATGGTTAACCTGGAAGTTTTCCTTGATAAAACTGCAAGGTGTTCATCTACAGCCATTTGTCTTTCTAAAATGTAAAGTGGGAATAAACAAAGTACTGCTACAGGCAGAACCTGCTAGGAAAAATTCTAAACTAATGAAGGATACAGAGTGCCAATGCAGGAAGTATTCAGGTTTCTGTTTTTTTAAAAAGAAAACACTTTCTGTATCTCAACCTGTGTATTTAAAAAAGGAAAAAATGTGATTTTTATTCTATTAAACAATGACAGTTAACAGACAAAAATCAAGTCTTGATTGCCTGATGACATGCATTCTGATAACACAAGATTTGTCGCATCTTTTAATCAGGGTTTGGAGGATGGAGGCAAGAATCTTTTACCATTTCTGTGATAGAGGTATTTTTAAAATTTATTAATTCATCTTACATGGAGGTATGCTGCCTTCAACAAATGTTCCAGTGATTAGTTCCGTTCTCATAGCTTGAGGTATATCAGATACAATTTCAGGTTGGGATGTTTTGGAAAATAAAAACTTAACTACCACAACTCAGTGCTTACTCACAAAAACTGTTCTTATTTTAAAATTTAATTAAATACTACAATTAGACAGCTCCATTTTATTCACTGCTTTTAATCTCAAAAGTAAATAATTCATTTCTTAATACTGAGAAATTTTAATTTGTCTTTTTGCATGTTCTTCAAAAGTAGAATTTTTAAGATCTCCCTGATTAAATCCAAGTTTATGTTATTGCAGCACATAACATGGCTAATTTCTGATATACTAGACATGTGTGTGTGTGTTCTTTCTTACATTAATGGGGCAAACTCACAGACTAGAGACACTGTTCAGTACATATGTAATGAAGCCATGAATCCCTGACTCTGGTGTACTTCCAGGTTTAGACAGTTGCAAACAAGCATCTGTATAACCTGTGTTCTCATCCTATTTGGAACTTAGTGCCAAGTTCCACAATCTTAATTTTGGCCAATATTAATTATTATAACAAACATGAGAGATATTTTTTTTTGTTTGACTACAGTTTACATAAAGACAAGGAAAGAGTAACCCTGTCATCTGGTTTTGGTATTAAGTACTTATGTATATGAGTAAGAATTATCGTTAAAACACACATTCATCACACAGTCTTCACTTACATCAACAAAAAAGTTCTACGGAGCAAAGTCAAAACAGCATCATCACAATACTGACAGAGGTGGACAATTTATGCACACTCCACTCCTCATCCCTTCACCACGATATTACAGCACAGATTAAAAACATAAAAAAGGTTACTGAAGTCCATATGCTTAAACATCTTACTGAACTGGGGCTACAGGCAAGGATCTGAGTTTAAACAGAAAAAAGTACACGTAATCTCAAAGCAAGCATTTTCTTTTAATAAATAAGAACTTGCATTCAGCATATCGCAGATTTATCCAATAATGTGTATTTACAGTTCTGTCAGAAGGATTCCTGCAGTATCCCATTTACTCCTCAATAGCAATCTTTCTCTCCTCTCATTATCAGAAGGGCAATGCAGGGAAGATAATAGTCCTAGATAATACACTGATAATGTACAGAGCTCTATAGCATACCATCATGATTTCAACTTTGTTGAAATGCCCAACAAACGCAAGAGGATGTCACAGTGGTAGCAAGACTACGGGTGTTCTATAGATTTCCAAATAATTTAGTTATTTTTGAGACCACAGTTTGACATAGTACTGAAGCAGATATCTGCTATTAAGCTCACAACATAAATGACACCTGCTTTGGAATCTTGCTGTCTATACAAGCTTCTCCAGGCAGAACATCTTTTGCAGTTAAAGCTGTAACTTAAACAATCACAAGTTTCCAATCTGTCTCATGTGTTTATATGCTGTTCTCATTTCACTGGAACAGCTCTTTGTTGCACTAGTCCACCTGGGCAGGAAATGCTCCAACTATCCAACTATCCTTGGCAGTTGCCTTCACAGCCACCTCCATGACTTAATTTTCAGCAGATCCAAGCATCTACCTTTTCTAACCAGAAGTAAAAACCAGCCTATTTCTGCATCTCAGGTCATATTAGGCGGAAGAAGAAGAGGCCTGATTCTTCATTTATTGTTAATTACTTACTTTAATAATTTTAACCTTTAGATAATTTTAGATAATTTTACACTTCGTTATTCTTCTACTAGGCTGCAGGAGTAGGGACTAAGCTAAGACTTACTTAAGCTTGTTCCACACCTAGTACCAACAAACTTAATTTCTCTTATGCATTCATTATAATCGGCACTAAAAGCACCTTCACCAAATAGTGATGACATAATTACGACGCCATATATCTGAGTGTGTCTGAGATTTTGAGTTCTGTACTGACATAAACTTAGGCATGCCTCTAGGTCTAAGAGTTCTTCTAATTCAAAAAATAGGTTCTTCACATTTTTTCCTGTATTGCAGCAAACTTAAAATCCAGTTAAATGTTGTTTATAGAAGAGAGATGAAGAAAAGAAATTGCTTCATGCCTGTGCATTCTTCTTGCTCAGCCAGAGAGCAAACAATTCTGTTTTGCTCATTGATTACAAAAATAGTTTCTTGATGACTTGTTAATTTGATAGGTCAAGCAATTTATTAGGTGTTTCCTGTGTTTCCAGCTATAGTCTGCATTGCAAGGAAACAAGTAGTGTCTGTGGCATGGAAGATGAGTCTGTGTCTGATGAGAGCCATGTGTAACAAACTCCCATTTTTCATAAGTGCTGTCATTTTACAGATGTATGACCCTCTTGTCCTGGTTACAGAGGAGGGGGGCTGGGGGAAGATAATGTACAGGGTTCAGGAGAGAAACCCTTGTAGGCAGAAACACAAATCATGTCATGCAAACCAGAACAGGCTACAGGAACATCACATCTCTTTGCAGAAGACAATAACAGATAGGACAGAGAAAGATGGAGTCTAAGATGATTAGGAAAACAGGAATGGTTAATGGATAACAGCAACGTGGCGCCAAGCAGTTCATTCCATGTCATAAAGATATGAGGCAACACAAACAGAGAGCAGGTAAAAGGTCCTTGAAATTCATCCAATCAATGCAGATGCAGATTTGTGTTCCCAGTATATTTGACAGAGAATAATAGAGACTGTGGAAAAATTAATGTATTTCAAATTAAGTCTTTTGTTTTCTTAGCATCTCTTATTCTCAGTGTGCAGTATATCATCTCCAATGTGAAATTACTTTTTGGGGTTTGGTTATTTTTTTTTTTAAACAGCTCTTTGCAAATTCTAGGCACTTTGTTTTACCTTCAAACCCAGGGTCAGCATGTATCTTAGGAACATAATTTCTCTTTTATATCAGACCAGTAAGCTGGAGGAAGAGCCCGAAACACGTGGGAGTAATTCCACCATGCTCCTCACCTCCTGTGGAGGTCCCTACTGTACTACTATTGCTGTAAGAATTTGACTGGCTCCCATTGCATAGCAAAGGCATAGAGGGATCAGTGCTACTAAGCCCCTGACCAAAATAGTACTCAAACCCTACTGCATACATATATGGGGAAAAATTATACTTCCTTTGAAGTATAGTAGGGAAGACTATACTTCATGAGTTATATTTGAGTTAGTAGGGAAGACAGATTAATCTCTAATTCTACTCCACTCCATTTAGGACACCTATTTTTAGTTTCTGTTTCAGTAAAAAAGTACTTACAACCTCTCAAATATTGATTAGCAATTTGTGGCAGCTCAGTTTTGCAGTACTCAGCACATGTATCACAAAGTACTAATCCTGAAAGAGCACTGAGAATTTAATTTGCAGCAATACAACTGTTCATACATCAAAGGTTCAGCATGAGAAGTGCTTGGGACCAGGCTATGGCTGACTTAACTTGGTGTTTGAAGGGAAAAAAAATTCCCTGAAGTCCTCACTGATCAGAAGCTTGGACCCCTCGCATGCACGTATTTGCAAGTACATTATGGATATTGTACAGCCATCAGGTTCTCAGGAGAAAGCAATAGGGCATGACAGCATCTTTTGAATCAAACAGAATTTGTCTGAGAATCCAGCTAAAGAGCTTCTGCTCTTTCTTTTCACATGGACAGTCCTTGTGAAAAAGGCAGCAGTGTGTAGTCGATGTAAAGTGACCATCAGTAAACGGACATAAGTAACTGAAATGTATTAGTATTGGATAACTCTTCAAACCCAAATGACAGAAAATACAGGAAGACAGCCAACAGGCACTTCAGTAACGTGCTTGTTTTTCACTAAATCATTTACTTCTGTTGCAAATGTTTATCCTTACTCAGGCAAAGATTTCATTGACTTCAGTGGAAATTCTGACTGTACAAGGAATGCAGAAATTTTTCCTCCTGTAAACAGAGGTTCTCTGGCATTGCAGCCTGTACATAATAAACCTCTCAAACAATTCAGACCCATCATTCTAATTCACTGTGAACAGAACTTCAGTATATCTCAGTTAACAATAAACATAGGCTCTCCTCCCAGTCCTATTGAAATCTATGGCAAAACTCCCAGCAACTTCAATAGGAGCTGTAGCAGACCCTGGGGCTTTCAAAGACCAGACATGCAACGGTTTAGCGCTGTGCATACTAGAAGTACAGGTCAAACCTTTGGTTTTGTAAAATACAAAAGAGAAAAAGAATGCATTTTCTGCCTGGCTGATGGAACCAAAAAAAAGTAACCCAGCCCTAACAATCATTTAGAATAAAAAGTGCTACATGGAGAGCATGAACCTCATATCACTCAAATCAATTTTATACACTCATCCTATGATAAAATTCAGTCAATATAATGCTTCCCCACAGGTTCCAAATCACTAAATGACAGTTAAGTAGCATCATATGCTCCAATCAATTGCATATAAAAGCTAAATAGATCAAAATAGGTTATATCTAACCTATTATGAAATAATGTTAATTATTGCAGAGTTTACTAGAATTAAACAGAAAATGGTTTGCTAGATAACAAAGTTAAGAAAACATACTACTAAATCTCTGTATGCCGTGATTACATCACATTTGATAACACTGTCCAAGATGCTATTGTTTATTCTTTAGATAAATGTCCTAATCAATAGATACATGAAGACAAAATAAGAGTAATTAAGAGAGGTGTATTTGCCTCTCTATTGGTATATATCTATTGAAAGCAAACAGAATTCTCATCAGCAAAACCTACTCTGAGTCTAATTTGCAGATTTTCTTTTGATTTATAGCTTTTAGAAACATGTCAGGGATACGGCAAATATTCAGGCATTTGCTTAGCTAAAAGATAAAGGGCTATAAAGCCAGCTAAGATATGACACAAAAAACAAGGCTTGGCATAGTATACTGAAAACTGCAGGTCACCTTTCTTAATGACCAGAAAGAAGTACCATACCTCCCACTGCAGAGGTGTTTACGGAGAAAGAATAAAAGAGTGCATGGTTCTTCACATGACTTTTTGCTATTGACAGCAGACAGAGCAAATACTGAAAGTTAATGTGTTCATGCCACTACTCCATTAAAAAACAAACAAATAAAATGTTAATAAAGACATGTAAGGGAAGTTTTCACACCTGAATCAGCATCAAGCTTTCATTGTATGAGGACCTATATCAATACATAGGCTCACTGTGAACTGGCAGTACAGAAATGACCAAATGCTTTCGAGCCTTAAGGTATTTCTAAACACATTTCCCCAGGCAGCAACACCACTCCAGTTCAGTTTACCCCAACCTCTAACACTTGCTGCAACTGTCTGATGAATCTGCTACAATCCAGGTCAGTAAAATTATCTAGGTTTACAAAAAAAATCCCCAAACACTCCCAACTACTCTCTCTCTGCTCATCTTACCTAAAAAAGCCTGAGGATTTAAAACATAATCAGGATCATTTCAGTAGGTCTGTTTATAGCCTGGCTCTCCAGACAGTTACCTTAGCACAGCTGGGGCGGGCACAGACTGTGATGTGGGATTATGAAGCTGGAGCGAAAAAAGACAGAGAACTTTTCATAGTGGCTTTGCCACTGTCAAACCCATAAAAATAAACTAAAGTCTGTTTTTTTTACTTTGACAAACTATGTACTAAGCAGAAATAAGCACATAAGGAAAAGCTCAGCTTTGCTTAAGTCAAGGAGTTACTCATCACTTCAGTGAGGATTTCACCTTTTACATCTGACAGAATTTGTCTTTTCCAGTGCAGGCAGCAAGGGTGATGGTATGTGTTATTTTCTATCAGCTATGAGTGCAGGGCTTTCCCTGCCCCTAAAGAAAATAGCTTCTGAAGATCGAACCAAACATTAATTTTCTACTCAGTATTCCTGGAATGCACTCCTGCTTCCTTTGACTTCTTGACTATTTGTGCCTCACAGTATCCTATGTGTAAAGTGGGTGTTAAAATCTCTATCTCACATGACACTGATGACGATATCTATGTTGAGCTGAGAAACTAGAATGAAAGCAAGTACAGTATAAATGCCTAGTTTTGTTCATACTGTTCAGAAAAGCCTTTATAAAATTAATACTTTGCACTAGGGATCTTTCTGACAGACAAGGAATGAAACTAGTGAATGGAATTACATCAAAAGAGACCCTGTGTTCACCCGATCTCTCTTATTTATTTTCTGGCATTATCTTTTTCCTTCCTATCTTTCCAAGGCCCAAGGCATAAAATTTACATTTTCTTTGCATTTTATCCTTAAGAAGGAAAGCAGGGAGGGAGTAGGAGGGGAAAGTAACAGAGATAAAAGGAACAAACAGCTCTAGATATCAAGCAGTGTAACCAATTCCTTAAAGTCAGTCTGTGCTTTTGAATATTTTATAATTTATAAACTGGAAACACATTATGCTTTGAGTTTCAAACAGCAGCTGAAGTCACATGCCTGCTCTAAACCTTCTAAGGGATAAGGAAACTGACAGATGAAAAAATATTCACTTGTTATTTTCAGATGATCCTGGTGGTGTTCCAAATTTCTGTGGCAGGTGATGTGGAAGGGATTTGGGGAGAAAAGGGATGAAAGACCTCTGGAAAGATACTTGAGAACAGCTTTCAATCCTGTCAAAATGGGTCCAGATTCTCCCCTTAGTCACTAGAATACACCGTCACCTGCTGCTTTTTTAAAGGCTTTATAGTTTTAATGGTGATATTAAGCACAATAGCTACTGTCAGGCATGCAAAATCATAAACCAGAGATTTTCTGCATTTCCTCAAAATTGTCATTTTGTGAAGTCCTTCTGTGCTTAAGGGCTATATCTTTAATTCATTTGTGACAAGAAAGTGTGATCAGACTTGCCCTAGTGTTCTGTAGAGCTCAAGGTAAGCTTTGTAGTATAGTACAAAATTCATTGCATTCAGTGAAGAAAGACTGCAAAGGAAACAACACATCACTGAAAGCAGGCCGATAACACATCCATCTGAATGAGAAATTCAGCCAGATATTAAGAGGGCCAGTGCCTACTAAGCAGATAAGCCCCTCTATCTGCGAACACACCAGAACAGAAGCACTGAGCATGGCTTTACATGCAAGATGTGAAATAGTTCTGTCCCAGCTTTCAGCCAGAGTGTCAGTGTAAGAGACAGGCAGTACAGGGATACTGTACAACTTCAGCCCTTGAATTCTACAGCGATAAGGCAGACTCCCAGGATTAACAGCCCTGTCAAGGGTAACTCTCTGAAGTGCTTATTTGTTTAGAAGAACCACCTCATTCATCATTAAGGAGTGATAGAAATGGAAGCCTTCTGACACAATATCTGAAGTCTACCTGGATGTATATTTTCTTGGTATCATAGAAAGCAGGAGATAAAACCTTGCTATCTGCTTTTGAAAACAGTATTAAAATGAAATACATTACTTGTGTTTATAATGTTTGATTTCTAAGATGTTTATTTTATTGCTTTTAATAGAAATATTGCAAGCCAAATTGAAAGTACATGCTTTCTAGGATGAGCAGAAGTATACTTAAAGAAACACAATCTTAAATAAAGTGATATAATTTAATCTTAAATTAACCCCCCCTTTAATAGAGACAGGTTTTATTCTCACATTGAACTTTAAACAGATGTTTCTAATAATGAGTAATGACACTTGAAACTTGATAAAATTCATTGTTTGTTAATCTTCATTTACATAAAAAGTGAATTCAGCTAAGAATTTGTAATATGAAAAACCTGAACTACTTATCTGAAGATATTTATTATGTAGAGATTCCATGAATGATCCTATACTGCAAAATCAGAATCTGTGTCTTTGGAGGCTTGGTTTCCTCAAATTTTCAAATATTAATCTTTCCTCTATATCTTAAAATTACAGCAGAGAGAAAAAGTATAATAAACAGCATACTGTCAAAGCTGTCAATGACTTGTAAATACTTTTATTAGAGGCCAGAAAAATAAAATAAGTATGGTAAAAGTGACAGTGAATAATATAAAACCCTACATGAAGTGCTGGGAAGCAATACCTTACTCTGTTGGTGGTCTTGTAGATACTGGACCTAATTGAATGTAGGAATTAATGATACCTTGTTTTGTCATTTTGACAGCCCATGTAATGAAACAAACTAGAGAAGCTCTTCATTTTACCAATATATACTTCATTAAAATACATCTACAACTTTTCCAACTCAGAAAAAACTGCCACTTACTGTAAGGGTAAGACTTCAATGGACTGGTGGTAGAAAATGGTAATTTTGTTTTGTCATGAGTTGCCTGTTACCCTCTGCTAAATGCATTGGGAAAAGAAAAAAACCTAATCCAAACAAACAAACCCCCTTTGTATTCAGTGTTTCAATAATTTACTCTCTCTGCCCCCCATTTTTTGTCTCCTGAACAAATATGTGCAGGGAAAACTATCTGAAATTTCTGTGCGGGTATTAGCACACTGCTAATCCATACAGGAGCAATCTTGCAATGGAGAATTTTACTTATTTTACCAAGAGGAAAGAAACATGTAGAATCACTGTTACCGACACAGTAATGGTGTGATCAGAAATACCAAATCCTGTCAATAATTTGGCATCAGAGTTGATGCTGGCACTGTTTTGAAAATTAGTAAGTGGCATATGTTGTGAATGACATGGTGTCAGTGACTGTACATTTGAAATCATCACAGAGCTTTGCTATGTTTCCAATTCTGTGGTGTTTTTTTAAATTTCTGATTACCCCTGACTATTCAAGAACTGCTCCCTTAGAAATTGCTAATTAAGATACTGAAGAGTCTCATCTAATATTTATACTTCTGGTGTTGCACTAGATCATTTTGCAGTGCATGAACAGCGTCATGAAAAAGGAATTAGAAGCAGTATAGCTTTGAGCCTCAGATAATCCTTCACTGATTAGTGAGATTCGCATCATCACCTATTCTGAATGCACTCCTCTCAGGATGTTGATAAAGGCCTTCAGTATCACAATATGGACTTCCCAGCACAGCTACGGCTTTTCTACCCAATCAAAGTGAAACCCTCGGTTCACCTGGTTAAGCTAGCTAATCCTAAATCGGCTTTTAGATTGTCACTTAACAACTCTGAGGCACTCCAGAAGGATCCTGCACAAATCCTGTGGTAAATGAGGCCTAGGCTGAGTGAAAATGAACAAACAAAAAGCTTTAAAAATGGACAGCAAATTCTTTACCTAAGACATATTTTTATTTCTTTAGAGTGAGAATTAAGATGTCAGGAGCTGGACAGTTCTGTTAAATTAGTCTGCAAATGATGATGTATGCCTGCTTAGATTTCAAATGATGACATATGACTACACATTAAACAAAACTAATGCAAGTAATCTGCAGAGGGTTTAGTGCTTTGTAATTTTTTTATTACGTGAATGACTAAGAATACAAAATTACAGGTTTTAATAAAGAGTTTGAAAAGTTGCAGTTGTTTGTACATACTTGTAAAAATGTGTGAACAACCTGAAGTTATTGATGAACTCCCCAAAAGTCTGTCACTGTCTTTTGATGTTATTATTAAGCAAAGTCACACTCCTGTGTTAATGGCTGTACCTTGTAGAAAACTGTATGCTGTCATCTAAACCCTAGGGCTACATACTATACAAACAATATTGAAAATCTTTCTTCGTGTTGGAAGAAGATAAAGTCCATTGTAGGTAGGGACCATGTGCAGACTGGCAGCAGTGTGGCTGTAGCTATTGATTGGCAAGTAGAATGCAAGGTAATTCTTACATCTACTACTAAAGGCAGAAAATAGGTGCTGCCCAAGTACGTCTGCTCTTGAATACACTGTGACGTGAAATCTCAAACTGCAATTTATAGTAATGCAATAGTACAGGAAATATGCTCTGAAATTATTTTAGAATTAAGTGATGGCTGGAAATTGAACGTATAATATACAATTACTCAAGGTTTAAAAATCTTCCTTCTGCACTGAAATGAGGGAGCAAGATTCCCAGCGCTACCTGACAACTGAAGGTACTCACAGCAAAAGCTATGAGTGGCAGAGAATAAAGGTCTTGCCATCTGCAGCAGATCACTCAAGTACCAATGCCAGATTAAACAGAAAAAACACACAGAGATCTAAGTTTATTATCTTTCATACTGAATTGTTTAGAAATAATAAATAGAATATACAAACCCTATACCACAGTAGTTTATTTTGTCTTGTGGGAAGTTTTAACAGTTTCTGGGATTAAACGGCTTTCCCCTTCTGTGAAGGGTCTGATGTAAACTCTTGTACTGAGGCTTAAAGTCTTAAGGTTGTTAGAAGTTTCCATCAGTCAGTCTGCATGTCAATGGATAAAAAGTTGGTTGCTGATCTGACCTGTTCATCGCTCTCTGGAAAGAGACCATCAAAATATAGACACTTTGGCAATGCTGGGGGAGGGGGAGGAGGGAGGAATGGGACAATAGGGGTTTTCAGTGGGAAAAGTGAGTTCTTCTATGCATTAATGCTCGGATATTGAGACAAAGC
Organism: Loriculus beryllinus; assembly: GCA_039877255.1. Classification (NCBI taxonomy): domain Eukaryota; kingdom Metazoa; phylum Chordata; class Aves; order Psittaciformes; family Psittacidae; genus Loriculus; species Loriculus beryllinus. The sequence continues at coordinate 15,553 of JBCJKH010032507.1, forward strand.
CTCGGAAAAATCCAATTTTGAACATGCGTATGCTCATCTTGTAGTTGAAGCTTTCACTTTATAAAATCCTAAGAATTACATATATTTGCCTGCTTAACAGAGGAGAAAAAAGTGGACAACTTTTTATTTCTGAGACAGGTTAAGAGAGTCTTTGATGTTTATTATGCTATCTCCATTATTTTGCTGAACAGCGTATGCTTGCAGTTACACATTAGTTCACTGCAGAGCAGATTAGCAAAATGTCTAAGAAAACAGTAATAGATAAAAATCACTGTCAAGGCACTTATCTAACTGAATGAGAATAATAGTTACAGCACTTTTCAAGTGTATTTCGAAAGAATTTTTAAATCAATCTCTTAGAATTTCTGAAAGCTGCAAAAACCTCTCACTTAAATCCACATATTTTTTCTCTGTTAACATACAACGCATTTATTTCTACTGATGCTGCAACCATCTTTTATATGAGATTACTTTTCTAGTTGCTTAAATTAACCATTTTAGCTTCTTTCTGTTGTTTTTTCAGAAGCAACAAATTGTCGGATTTGGGGGTGTCGTATTAAATTGTATTTAATGAGATTCATCATTTTTGTGACCTGACAAACTTATGCTTTATTGTTTTCCTCACTCTTTAGACCTATACATATTCATCTCCAAATTTATACTTTAAAATATCAGAACATCCAGGATAGAATCCTGAAACATAATATTTAGGCAATCTCATATTTTTTTTTTCATCAATGGGATTTTCTTGCCTCAAAAAGAAGCGAGTAGAAAGGGACTAGCAGTTTGTCTGCGTTTTGGAAAAATAGGTTTACTGCTTCTAGTGATTCCCTTAATTCAGTTGTCAGCGAAGAGTATCTGTAGCAAGGATTTAACCCATAAACTGAAAGGAAATCTTATTCTGAAGCAGGCAAGACAGTGGCTATTACAGGCCATAACCTGATATTAGGTTTTACTGCCCAGACATTAAGTTATGTGCATATAGTTTAACGATATACAGAACACAGGCTGTTCTTTGCATACCAGTCCTGCTCTACAAATTTACAGGAACCTGAAAGCACTGCTAATTTACATGGTTTAAATAATGTCACCATACTTAGATGAAGCTGAAATCACTTCTAATTTACATATTTAAAAATATGATGGCCATATCTGGAAATGATAAAACAAAACAAGAAGTACATGTTCTGAGGCAGCTTAGCTTATTTAAGCAAAAAAATGCAGCATATTCTAGAGATATTTTCACTGCAGCCATACACCTTGAGGGATGTATCAATAGGATTACCTTAGGCCTTATTCTATTAATAGGCCTAACAAAGGTTTAGTGAATGGGATCCAGCTCACCTAACTTCAGATGTCCACAATAGAGATCAGAGTTCCAGCAAACTACCTATTTCTTCTGTGTAGTCTGTAAAGAGCTATAGACAACTTTCATGTCTTACTCATCTGATTTATTTCAACAGCTGTTTCAGACTGAGATGCCCTGCACTGCACTTTCCTCTAATCATTCACACTGCCAGCAGCAGTTTAGGTGTAGATATCTGAATGGGATCAGATGAGTCCTACTGTGTCAATGCAATATTTGTTTTCCATTCTTGAACGGACAGTAGATCCAAAGAGAAATAAGTTGTTCTCTGAGGTTTGCAAAAGTATCCTTCCAGTACCCATACAGGACCTTTCATTAGCTATAATATATTGTATGCTTTGTAGGCTACGAAAATCATAGCTCATTCACTTTCAATTAAAGTTTGACTACAAGTAAGAGACAGCCTAATGCATGTGTTTTTGAAAGTGGCATTTAGAGATCAGCTCTACCTATTTGGCATAGAGTAGGCACATCACATGCCAGAAGTTGATGATGAACGTGCTCAGGTCAGGGGTGTGTCTTGTCGCACCCTGTTTGTAGTTGACCAAAACAAGCTAATAAAAGTTAACTAGGTTAATTTTTATAGCTCTTTCTATTAGCAGAATGCAGAGTTTATCATTCAGGAGAAAGGTAATATCATGATAGATGGAAACCAAACATTAAGCACAGACAGCACAAACAGAAGCCAAGCATAGGTCACTGGACAATCAAATCAGGCAATAACAATGGTTAAGAGTGACTGGGGGCATAGTTCAACATACAGGACAAACCCATTGGTTTGCAGAAAGCAGAATATTCTGTTGAATTTTACTGAAGGAAGAGTTGTGGAGTCTTTTAAACCTGAGAACAATTCATTCCTCATCACGTTTTCTAGAGGGAGGTACCAAAAACCTTTGTGGTAGGTCACTCTGTGATAATCAGTATCTGATGGGGTGGAATAATCATGTTACACAGTGGTGTAGATTATAAAACCCCCAAATAATCTAGTACAGACAGAAAGGGTCAATGCACAAAGAAGAAGAAAACAGACTAAAACCTAGGACCAAAACCACAGTGCTGAAAATGATTATAAAACAAGGCACACTTATGTCTAGTAAGATAGATATTCTTGGCCTTGGTTTCTGGGAAGATTTCCCTATCTGTCAGTATTGAACCAAGCACTTTGGAATAGCATTAGGAATTTATATCCTGAGGATGCCATCTTTTAGACAAAATAAAATCAATGTCCCAAGTAGTCAGGATTTTTTACTGCTTATTCCAAAGTGTCTTTATCTTCGGTCTTCAACAGATTCCAGATCCTGTCATAACTCAGTTCTTACTGAAGTTTCACTTAGATCTGCAAATCTACATTACAATCCAGTTACATGTTGTACAAAAAAGTGATTACACACTACTACTGCTTTGTGGCAGTGCATTGTTGTTTAGTAACACTGAATTTGCATGGAGTGATATTTTGTAGTACATTCATGCTTGTAGCACACAGCATGGCTACTAGAAGTATATTCCTGTAAAATGACCACTTACAAACCACTGTCAGCAGGATCTTCTGATTTCTATCATCTGTTTTTAAATGTTTTATATTTATGAACAGACCAAGTTTACATAATGTGTGCTAGCACAGTTTCTTCAATGGCAAAAAAAAATAAAGGAAGCGTATTACCATTGCAATATACTAGTGAATGAAAACAAAGCCCTAACAGGATTAGAACCTGGGATGGCTAGTGTAAGAGGCAAACACATTTAGTAAGTCTAACCAGACGTTTATAGGAATAAACTGAAGGTATTGGCCTTTAATTTGAAAAGAAAGGAAGTTTACTATTATTTTCAGCAAGATGTTCTAGAACAGGTAAATGAGAGAAAAATTACTGATGTTGATGCCAGGTCTATTAGATACATTTGACAGTTGCACGTTGTCTAGTTTATACGTGCATTTGTGCATGCCTGTATCTGTTTATTGGCACTGCATATGTTCCAGTTTTTTGAGAAAAGGTTGCTTGAAAGTCAGAAATATGCCAGTGAATCTGGCAGAATATAAATTACGGGGTCTTTTTATACCTTCCTATGGTTATCGAAACCAGAATGTACTATTCATTTAATTCCAAGCTCCTAATTTATAAAAATCTTCTACTAAATCAAACTTAGTCCTGAATTTGTACTGAATCTAGAGCCATCTCCAGTCTACCAACACTACAGAGATATCAGAAATAAGACATTTCAAGCTGGTGAGTTTTAACATAAACTGGATTCCAAATGATACTGGCTTGACTGGAAAACTTATAAAATACATTTGAAAAGATGGTAAGACAAACCCTCACTGGATAATGAATCTTAGGCATTCAAAATCTGTGCAATTTTGATCTCCTTGTATTTGCATTAAAAAGAAAAAAGAACAATTTCTAGCATATATTGTGTAGTTTTCAGCTAAATATAGATGCCCACACATATTAACAGACACTGTTTCTTTCTTGTCTCTCAAGCCTGCCCTGAATTGCAACCTGCCCTGAATAATTCTATCACATGCAACTAGGACTGGCTTGCAGACCCAAACCCAATTTTGTGTCCAGCTCTTCCTCTTCAACATGCTCCTCATCTTGGTCCCTAATAAAAACACTACTGATGGAAAACACAGGGAATTTTCACCCTGAGGTAATAATAACGTTCTAATAACATGCTGGGAGACACAAATTAAACAACAAAAAAAACCCCAAACCCCCAAAACAAATAAATAAAAAACCTAAACCCACCACTATCACCACCACCACCAAAACCCCAAATCCAAACAAAACCTAATCCAAACCTAAAAAGCACAGGCTGTAAGGTTAGGCTTTTAATCCTAGAAGATCCTGCACTCCATAGCCAAATTTATCAGTTAAGTGAGAACCCCTAAACTCCCAATTAAATCCATGGTTTGGTAATCTTACTACAGGTGCTGTATTTGTTGTTTTTTAAGGACTCGCATTACAATTCTGAATCTTGCTACGTTAGCAATTGCAATACGAGGTTGTGATGAGATGTTTCATAATCATCCTTTTCCAAACAATCTCATTACTGTGCTCAGCGATCTTCGGAAAAAGCAAAAAGTCAAGACACGTAGAACCAGAAATGAAGAGGAAGACAAAGGATCCTCCTTGATTTTTCAAAATCTTATTTATAAGTTGAGATTTGGGTTACTTCAAAGCAATTCTCAATCTATTTTAACTCTTTTCTTAATTTCTTTTTTTCTAAGACACTGCCCTCCCTAGTCATAATAAACAAGTGATCATACTGAACTGAAGAACTGTGAGAAGAGGACCTGGCAAAGTAAATAAATAATCCTAAAAAAGAGCAAAAATATCCCACTACAGGAATGTAGAATTCTATTTGTAGTACTGGCATTCTGGAAGGCTGAAGAGTTTTATAGGCAGTACCATATGCTAGAGGATAGAAGACATGGGCATTTTTATGAAAGCTGGGAATTTGCCTTTGGGAAGTTTTCATGTGTTTGTGGAAACTCACAAGCTTCCCATCATTTTCAGGCATCTGTGATTTTCTTTCTCTTTTTTGGTAACATGTGGAACTGTCACATCAAAACATGCCCTTGCATCACTACAAAATGCATATTTCATTTCTCTAATCCTCTATGACAGCCAGAGAGAAAATATATTTAAAAACATATTGTATTTGTTGTGTAGTTAAAGGCATAGCTTGAGCTTCCTGTTTGAAGCCTGGAGGCTTGAAGCCTTGAAGCCTCCTCCTGAATGAAATAACGATGGCTGGTAAGCGCTGCTTTTGGGATGCAACAGATAGTACGCCTGTTGTTTAAATCCCAGGTAACATCTAACTGAAAGAATAAAGGAATGGTAAGTTTAATCTTTCTAGGTTTCTGGATACAAATGTCAGTACCAACAGTCCAGGAAGAAGTGTGGAGAGAAAAAGGAATCTGTTCTGTGATTTCAGAATATTTTACGGGGTATGGGGAACTAGCCTTCCTCTGACTCCATCGTGTTGTGTATAGGTTATACTTGAGCAATTTACAATATAATCATACTGCAGAAAAGGTTTTCAATATGAAATATGAAGGATGAAAATGTTTCCAGGTGGAAAATATTACCAATGACAATATGCATTACAATGGCTATGAAAATGTCACACTTATCAACTAATATTTAAAAATGGTATTGCTTTGAAAAATTATTTTCATCACAGAGCTCTGAAGACCTCTACATTTTTGGTTTGCATAAAAAGTAAAGAGAAACATTCTTCCTTCAATCTCAGCAAATTCCTAAGTCAGACAACCTGCTAGCATTATGTATGTTATACATAAAATACATGAATGATTATCAGTACTTCTTCAAAGTTCCTCCAGCCCCCTCACAGTTTTCAGATGAAACTACAAACTCATCTACCCTGTAAACACACTTCTCAGCACATTTGCATATACTTGGTATAAATTAGGGTTCTACCGTATTTCTTTTCCACTTGCAGGACACTACTTGGAGAGAAGCAGCTAAGCTGTCCTAAAGTCTCAGGCTGCAAATGTTATTCAGGTATGTCAGAGGACAGACACAGAAGCTGCCTTATTTTCCTTCTCACATGCTGCCTACCTACACCATTACCAAGACAACACAGAGTTTGCCATTAACAACACAACACCTTAAGGAAAACTGGTCTTTGAAAGCAGACTCCAAAGAGAACTTGCCAACTCATAATATTGTTTTACACACTGACATTGAAACATACTTGTGTATGTGAAACAAAAAAGTACACATATTTTTACTGTGCTAATTCATTTGAACGTTTCAAACTGCAACTCTGAATCGTGACTGGTTAACTGTACAATTTCACTGAAATAAGCAGGCATAACAAGGTTGAGCATGTGTAGCATTATTTGCAGGCTCTTCCAAGTCACTAGTTCATAATGAGTCATCTTCATTATTTCCAGAGAAATGCTATTGCTAGCAGAGTTTTGAAAGTACCTACAAGAATTCATTTTTGCCATTCAGGCTTAACATGCATAGCTCAGTCTTTGAACACACTGCAATGTTTATATAGCTGCACACATATTATACTGAGACAAGGTAAATCCCCACTTTTCTTTCTTGTCTTTCAGGTATTTTCAGTGGTTTCTTTGTGTTTGTCATTCTATTTGAATTTTGCAATCCTAATTCTCAAAACCAGCTGAAGAGTAAACACAGAGGCTTTGTGACGGGAAAAAAAGAGGCAGATGAACAATAAACAGCAAATAATGTAAGCTTCTTTTGTATTTCTTCTTTTAAACAAAATAAATCTAGGGTGAAAGCTTTTCTTAGGGGAAAAAAAAGAAATTCTAAGGAAAAAAAATGTGCAACATGAAATAATTTTTAACTGCCCAAGAAGAGGCATTTGGTATCTCTGATACATACTCTGAACCCTTTGTCAGGATTTTCTCTGTGCTTTTTTGCTCAGTGTCTATGGGAATTACCACACTACTTTCAGTCAACAGCTGCTGGAAAAGGCATCTGCATGGGTCCCATCTCTGACACTGCAGTCTATTCTGTGGACTTTTGTTCAGCTTCTCCTGGGGTTCGCTGGGAATAGTCATATCACTAAAGTAAATCTTTCTGCTTCTCTCTAGGTGGCAGCATTTGCCTTGAGGACTTACCTCTACGCAAACATTTCTTATACAACAGTAAAAATATGGGCTCTAGCAAAATACTGTCAGCGACCGGAAATTCTTTGCCATTTGTTTTGGTTTGATTTTCGTACTTTTCACTGTTTGTTTTGCATGAATAACTCTTCTCATTGATAGCTGAAATTGTTTTAGTATGAATAGTTTAAAGCTAAATACTCCAGTGCAATTGTTTGTATGAGATCAAAATACAGTGGGAGTTCAATTAACAGAGTAACAACATGCAGAGAGTAAGCAAAATGTACTAAATTGACATGAATTAAAATTAATGAATTGAAAGGTTCCCTCTCAAATTCCACAAATATCTGAGACATTGCTTAAAGTCTGAACACAGTTTGGTTATCCTTGCTTTAAATTTCTGAACTCTGTATATTTGCTATAATTTGATATACTGAAAAATCCTGTTCTTGCACATTCCTGGTTTTCATGCAGACCCTGGAAGAAGCAGATTTATGAGACATATTTCTAAGGATGAACACACCTTCACATTTTAAACTAAAACTTTGAATAATTTGATATTTTCCATTTGCTAAACCCCTGGTCTCCTACTCTATACGTCTAGGGGAGGATGTCAGTCCAGTGCATAGCCTCATTGATGTAAAAGGACTAAACAGAGATCTCTGACTGTATGCAAAGAGATATAATTATGAGACATAATCTGCATTGTTAGAGTGCATCAAATGCAGCAGAAGCAGTCGGTCAAGAGAGATAATTATCCTGCTGTATTCAGTGTTGGTGTAGCCTCACCTCAAATACTGTGTGCAGTTCTGGGCCCCATAATTTAAGAAGGATGTTAAGGTACTCAAATGCATCCAGAGGAGGGCAACAAATCCGGTACAAGGGCTGGAAGGCATGTCCAGTGAGAAGCAGCTAAGGACTTTTGGTTTGTCTGGTTTGGTGAAGAGGAGGCTGAAGGGCAACCTCACTGCTCTCTGCAGCTTCCTGAAGTGAAGTGGAGGGGTAGGTGCTGATCATTTCTCCCTGGCATCCAGTGATGGGACATGTGGGAATGGCTCAAAGCTGCATCAGTGGAGGTTCAAACACTGGAACAGGTTTACTAGAGAGGTGGTCAATGACCCGAGCCTGTCAGTGTTCAAAAGGCATTTAGACATGCCTTAATAACATGCTTTAACTTTGGGTCAGCCCAGAATTGGTCAGGCAGCTGGACTAGATGATCATTGTAGGTCCTTTCCAACTGAAAATATTCTATTCTATTGCCAGGTAGACTACCATATTTGTTATTATAGTCCCTTATTCCATGTATTCCTGGTGCTTGGTCATCATTAGAGATAGCTATACATTTTGATAATGTATAAATAAATAGTTATATACAACTAGTCTTATTCATCCTTTTAGTAATTCATGACTAGACTTACTTCTACAAAATAGTTACACTGAAAACTACTTAATTTTTTATTTGTGAGAGTATGAGATGTGACATATCCAGCCTACATTAAATGAGAAAAGAGAATTACATAAAATGGGAAACCTCTAAATTGTGATTAATGCATTTTTTTTCAACATATTTTTTTTAATAAAATTAGTAAGTGTATGCAACATACGGTTTTCTTGGCTTTCAAGCAGATCATACTTCATTATACATCCCTCTAGTAAATTTTTCCATTCCTTTCTCTAAACGGATACACTACAGTCATAATTAATCCACATTTCTAGTGCATCACAGCATTTGCTCAGGGTAGGAAATGAATGCTATCAGTTATGGTAATTTTTAGTAGACATATATAACTATTTATGTATTCCTTATTTGCTGCCTTGCATGTACAGACAATTCAGCACTGTGTCCAGATTTTTTTTGTTTTTCTAACTTGTCCATCAGCCAAACCTTCATTGTCAGCTCTGCCCATGCTCATATAAACTTGAGGTATATTGTTTTCCTAAATGAGCCCCATCTTCATTTTTCTCATGCTTCCTCTCTTCCACCCCCAGTTTGTATTTGTCTCTTAGTGCCCTACAACTTCTGGACAATTAGTGTTTGACCTGGGCTGGCAAGCTGAGTGCAGGCCGTTACAGCCACAGCATTCCCCCTGGACAAGACAAGCCTGCTTAAGTTCTGCATACCAGTCTCAGCTGGAATATATGTCTTAAAATGGTACAATGTAAGGGGAGATGTTGGCATTTTACTACTTGTTATTACCAGTTGAGAAAAGGGAGAATATGTTGAAATTAAAAAAAAACCCCAAACAATAAAATATACAGCACAAACGGGCCAAGTGTTAACTCGTCTAGCAAAACATTTTAAAGTAAAAGCATAAAAATCTAACGCTGTAGCAGTTTGATCGAGCCTTCCTATTTTATTTGCTTATCTCAGCCTCATCTGATGGATGCCAAGCCATTCAAGAATTTATTCTCCTCTTTCTCTCAGAGGAAATTTCTGTAATTATTTTTAAAAATAGTGTTGTGGAGACTTGGTGGCCAAATGCCTATCGATCATGTGGAAAGATACATTCTTCTTCCGACTTCAAAGACATCAGTGCTGTCCAAGGAGCTAAAACTGGCAGCCAGAATACCAAGGAAGAAATAGATAGGGGTAAGGACAGAAAGATTGTATCTCAGAGTGAGGAAAAGAAACAACTATCTTCAGACTCTTCATTTAAATTACAGCAAAGGTACAAAGCAACTGCAAGGTGCCAGACGTGTTGGAATAACTTTTGAAGATAATAAGAATTATTTGAATAAAAGGGTTATAAATCTACTTGACAAAACCATCTATAAAGTTACAAAAGCAGCAGTTCTTTCTTAAGTTGATAGGAACAGAGAGGTCATGTTTAATTTAATAATCAAGTACTCCGTGGACACTAAAACAAATGGCATACTCCAGATACAGTTTCAAAGAGGACAGAAAAGTCATCATATTGAAATCAGATGCCATATGCATCACACATCATTTCTTCCTGCACTGTACTCCTGCCCTGTCCTGTTTTTTCCAGCTTTAGAAAGCTGTTTCTGTTTCTTCTCCCTCAGTTGATATGATCCAGTTAAATCTGAGCCTTGGAGACACTTGTATGAAACATCAGTGATTATTTGATTTCTCAGCATATAAATTTAACTACAAAACTTACTATGTAGGACTCTGTTATGAGGTAACTTTTCCTATGCAACATTTTTGCTTCAGCTGCTGTCTGCCCAGAGACCTGCATCACCATAATACTGTCAAAGCTGATCTCCATATAATGTATTAAGCAATTGTTTTCCCAGAACAACCTGGTAAGCAACAAAAGGATTAGATGGGACCTTTCAGCTTTTCAGTAAGCAGCTTCAATATAAGTTCAACTTCAAGCAACCTTTAGCTTCTAAACATCAAGGCCACAAGTACCTTCTGTTAGATACGATCTGTTTAGAGAGGAAACTCTCTCTTTATCTTGCAGCTCTGCCAGCTTTCCCAAACCCTTCTCTATTTCTCAGGACTCTGTCACACACATTTACACCATGCAACAGTTCAATTCCTAGTAACTAAGCAAATGCCTTAATATGCAGGTTTTGCCATGCTTCAGCCTTTCTCTGGTAAAACTCGTCAACCTCAGCTGAAAGTAAATATTAGATTCTCCCACATTCATCTCTTAAGTTTATGTCACCAAAAGGGAACCCCAAAAGCTGAAGCAGTGACAGAAGCTGCACAGGTTCTGCCTGCTTCTATAGGCATAGCCAGTCATTGGGAGAACTGCAGCACAAACCCCCATGAAACCTGGAGTCCTCTCTTCAGATGTTTAATTTCTGAAACCTTACCCTTTATATGATTAGGCAGTCGGAAAAGACCTTCAGCAGAAAGTCTGATAAAGGCTTTACATATTGGTGAGGTTATTTTACTGTGCACTTGTTTGTGTGCTAATACCTTGCTTGCTGACTAAGGAGAATGTTGCCATGTAGCATTTTGGACAGCTATTATCTATTATTGGATGTAAATGCTGGTACATAACATAGGGGCCTAATTTCCAATTTGTCATGTGTTTGTTATGCAACATCAAAAAGGCTATATATTACACCTACTGGAAGACAAATCCGAACAAGGTACTAGATTTTAATGTCTGTGAGTTGTGTGGTTCTGTTAACTACAAAATAATCAACATAAATACAGATTCTGAAAACAGAAAGAATATTAGCCAAACTGATTCACATATACGATGTAGGTGTTACTAAGCTCTAATTAGTCATGTTTATTGCAACACTGTAAGCCCTTTTATTATATAAACATACAATTACCTGTTCAATGCCATCCTTATAATTTACTGATACACAAACCAGATTATATTTGTATGCAGCTGAGTAATATATGCATATATATAGAGAGAAAAAGCACAAAGGAGAAAGTCCAAATAATATTTTTGCTCTTATGCAGTTCAAATAAAAGTGCTTCAGAATTACCACCTACCCCCTGGAGTGTTTGATACCGCACTAAAGCTGAAGACAGAAAAGGGAGTAGCCACCTAATGAGCGATCCTAAAATCTGCATTTGTTTTTGTAACTTGATACAGAGGATTGCAGTTAACAGACAAGGCTCTGTGTCACAGGCAGATGCAAGTTTAACACTCTGTGATCTTTACCAGATGCTTTGAACTGGCTCTGGTCTTGGGCCTATGACAGTTTTGCCTATCCACTTTCAGATGTCACCAGCCTCCACTAGCAATTAAGAGACTGGCTTTCCTTGCAAATCTATGGA
>JBCJKH010032510.1:0-13103 GCA_039877255.1 Loriculus beryllinus
CCCATTCCAGTGCCTCACCACCCTCACAGTAAAGAATTTCTTCCTCATATCCAATCTAAACCTTCCCTGTTTAAGTTATAACCAGTTGCCCCTTGTCCTGTCACTATGATCCCTAATGAAGAGTCTCTCCCCAGCAACCCCATAGGCCCCCTTCCTCAGCACTCACACTGTTGAGAACTGTTCAGGTGTGTATGACAGCTGCGTGGCTCAGCTACTGGACAATCTGAGAAATATTTGGAAGGCAATCTAGGTCTTGAAGCAGCCATCACAATCTCTTTCATCTCCAGTTGGGTAGTTAGGTGAAGACAAGGACAGAGGCTGGTGAAGATCTCTGCACTGTCTCCCAGGTAGGCCAGATGAGGTGTCATGGGCCAGTGCAGCATCATCTGGGTGCCCTTCATGGTGTTGGAAGAGCTGTGGTGGGTTCTTGGCCTGTCTTAAGGCTTGGCTTGGTCTGTGGTGCTCATGTCAGGAGCTGTCCTTCACAGCAGCAGCTGGTCCTGGAATTGTTCAGAGGAGCCTCCAAAACCTCACTCAGCTTTGGGTCACAGCAGAAAAATGTCACTGTTATTAAATAGCCAAGCTCTTCAAGGTCTCTGTGGGGCCATGCTTTCTGCAGCTGGGTGGATAAGGTGGTCATATTTAAGGCTTAGGCTCTCAAGTAGGTGTCCAGAGACAAGTCCCAGGCTTCCAAGGCAGCCAAACCCTGGTGGGTAGCTTCTAGAGTAGGATGGGGACTGCAACTCCAAAATGTGGAGGATGAAAATGAAGGGAGCAGCTTTCCCCAGCAGAAATTCAAAGGTATATGAGTGCATCTTGAAGGAATGTCTTTAAAGACAGATTTCCTGACTCCAGCTGACTTCTCTGCATTACACTGAAGTTTGAAGGCACATCTCAGAAATCCTTTGTGACTTTGTGAGAACCATTCTTGCTTGGTAATTTTTACTGCAGACCTGCATGGGAGTTTGCCTGGGGACACTGTCCTGCAGGACACAGCAGACCCCAGGTAGGGAGCCAGCAGGAGTGAAGAGGAGGCAGCCAGGCAGGGCATGGGCAAGGACAGGCTTGTACTAAGATGCTATTCTCACTGTGCCAGCTGGGACTGCTGCTGTCTCAGTGGGTGCTGATTCCCTGGGCTCCACTGGGAAGCTGCACAGGAAGAATGTGCCTGAACATCCGCACGTTGTAAATTGAGATATAATGTGTCATTCCCACTAGAAACCTCATCTGTGTGTTAACAGCATCCGCTTACTCCTGAGTGAAACAAGATACCAAAGCCAGGTATTATTTTCCTCTGTTAAAGTTTGTGTTTTTCGTTTCCCTTTCTTCTGCAGCCTATGATGAAATTAGTAGTAAAATGGCCACATGCAATAAGATCTCTAACAAGGAGGATGTTTACCAGCTTTTTGGATTTGCTAGGAATGCCTTCACCATGATGGCCATGATGAACTACCCTTACAAAACCGATTTCATGGGTCACCTCCCTGCCAATCCGGTGAAGGTGAGTACCAGGACACAGGAGAGTGTTGGGGTTTGTGATGTGCATCTTCATGATTCGAGTGCGGGGGCTGCATAGACTGAGACAGGCGCACACCACTGACAAGGGGAGGTGGTGGATGTTACAGCCCTTCTACTCTAACAGTAACTGCTTACTGTTTACTGTTACTGTAAGTAACAGTAGCTGTTTAAACTTCTAGCTGCTGGCGACTGCTGCATTTGAAGTACACTGCATAGGGCTCATCAGGGAGCATTTTCTGAAGGCACTCCTACCCTGCTCTGCCTTTATCTTAGATGTAAAAGCCTGTGCAAGCTTGTTGACTTCAGCTTTTAAACACTGAAGTTGCTTTGTTGTAGCCCACATACTTTTGTAGATGTATTTTTCTTGGTGGGTAGAGATAGAGATCTAAAAATCAGGCTCCTTTCTAAGTATCACCAGTTGTTGTTGCAGTTGGTTTCATCTGGTGCACTGTCAGCCACATGCTGCTGTTGTTTGCTGCACTCAGCACACCACACTGAGGGGACTTTATTTGCCTCTGGCCTTGTGGCATTTATGGCTTGAGCCCTGCCTGGAGCAAAATACACATTGCATGAGAGGGCATACAGGCTACAATGTACTGGGACTCAGGAGATGCTGTCTTTGGCTCTACTGGGCATCCAGTTCCTTTCTAGGGACTGTTTAGCAATCTGTAAAATGGGAGTAATTATTCTACCTCCCCTTGAGAAGGACATTATTCGGATTGTAGGAGGTGCTGTTGCCTATCACTGTGGCCTCTGCACAGCTATTTAACTTGGTAAAGGAACTGTTTGTCCTGCCTCTGTCTCCTTGTTTCTATGTATTTTGTTTTTAGAGGGAAGGAAAAAAACTCCAAACCAACCAACCAACACAAAAAAATCTGACCCCAAAACCATCCCCTCCCCCCCCCCATCAAAACCGAAACAACCACCAAGCCCCTACCTGTTGTATTAGACCCTTGGAAATCTGCTGAACCATAAAATGTGTAAGCAGTAATTTTAATGAACTTTCCAGCTTAGCTCTTGCAGAAAGCAGAGACTGTTAACTATTCTGTCTGCAATTTGCCTGTAATGTCTCATCCAGGTCAGCTGTGAACAAATCCTTGCCCACACAGACCCAATTCAAGGCCTGGCTGCTCTTGTTGGTGAGTTAATATTATCATGGACTTTAACACCTTGTTCTCTAGAAGCACCTGTAAGTAAAACTGTTGCACTGTTGTGCAGGATATGTATTGTGGGAGCTTGTGTGATTCTCATCTCCCACTGGGATGTTTTGCCCCATATTGTCTATTGGGAGATCCTGTGCTGACCCATGAGTTCATCTTCTCACCTTTCCAAACTTATTCTTGTCAGGCTTTTTAGCATTGCAGCCCCTTAGCCTGTAACCGTCTGTAAGATGTGGACTTCTAGGGTATTTGATTCTTTTCTAAAAGTTTAGCCATCTGCTCAAGCAGTCACAAGTTCAAGTGCATGTTCACTGATGGAAGGTTTCTGGTCTGCTTGTTGAGGATGAGGTTGTCCTCATAGTGACCTGTGATCCAGCGGCAAGACAATCTTAAATTTATCATCATATGTCTATGTGAATACTCAATTTGTCAGCCAGCAGTGTTTGTAAGGGAATTATTAGAGAGAGAATTCAAAGCTCTTTTGAAGACTTCCTCACAAAATCTCTCAAGCTGCTCACTAAAAATAAGTTCTACCTTGGTTGTTATTCAGAAAAACAGGTCCTGAATGACAAAAAAAGTTATTTAAGGAATTCTTACGGGTTTAATGCAGTTTAGGAGGACTGGGAACTAATCTTTTTTTTTTTTTCCTGTAAATTATGCATGTCACCATGATAGCACCAAGTCAGAAACGTGCTAATTCCAAATCACTGCTAAAGATGCTCGGGTGCTTGACTGGCAGCTAGAACAGTTGTTAAAATACTAATGTCTTAGCAGACACTGTTGGATCTGCTTTATATATTCACATCCTACTTCTGTGAGACAGAGTGGAACTCTGGTTCCTTTGTGATGAACAAGCTGAAGACAGATTTCTTCCTCCTGCCTGCAGGGAAGCACTTCGTACCCCTCCCGGTCCCACCAGCTGCATTCACTTAGGACAGTTTAATCATGCAAGAGGCATGATCCACCAGAGCCTTAGGCAGGGGACTGGCTTTCTTCCATACACCCCCTTCTGTGTCATACAGGAAAACACTGTCTTGTTTTTGCATGTGTTGCAGGGCCCCACCTCCTGCAAGGTAGAGTGTAGTGTTGTGGGCTGCGATGCTGAACTGGCAGCAGTTGAATGAGGGCAGCTTTAGCGTTGTCCACTGGTTGCTTCCAGGACAATAATACTCCATCTCGTCGACATGAATCCATTCTTCCACCTGCAAAGAACCATACCAACACTCACACATTGTGTCGTGCCTGTCACATCAGGCTCGCCTGGTTCATAATAAAGGGAATCAGTGTCTCAACATCGATTTCAATACCATAGGGCTTAAGAGGCTAAATGTTTTATCCACATTTAGCAATCAGAGCCTGAAAAGAAGCTGAATGGAGTTCTAGGATGGCATGGCTTTGAAGTAACTTTCTTCTTGGAAAATCAGAAGAGTGAGCTGAACAGGGTGCCACAGGGACCTGCTGGAACTGACAATAGCCCAAGTTGTGCTTGCTCTCCAGACTTTTAACACATGACAAAGGAAATCATCTGAAGTGGCTATATTGCATTGAATTGTGGACAATAACTGAGTTTGTGTCATCCAGAGGAATTTCATGTCAGCCTTGATGTACAGTTTCTCTTTTCTATTCCTTCCTCAGTGAGTAACTACATTCTCTAAGACACCCTCATTCCTTCAGAAGAAACCATACCCCTCAGGCTACAGTGGGGCCAGGCCCTGAGTCTTTACACTTTCAAATGGAAATTGCTGAATGATATTTGAGAACTGAGTTCTCTTGGCTTCAGGGAAGAGGATTCTCCTAGAATGAGCCCTTCAGTCACAATGGGCAGCTCTTTCCCTCCTCTTTAAGAGGTGGGAAAGCCAGGTTTTCAGGACTTGACCCCATCTTTCCTAAAATCTAGACTAGTGTCCTCACTGCAGCCCATTCCTCTTCTAGTCTGCCAGTGTTTCACTCCCTCCAAGTTCCAACAAGGAAAATCTGGTGGTCATTGTGTTTGGGGCAGGGTAGTGATGGGTTTTCCTGCATTAGGAGCCAGCACCTCCACCTGTGTTTCCTCTATTTAAAGAAAATGCTTATAGCAGCTTTTGTACTCCAGCAAATAATGTGACAAGAGAGGTGCTTCTTATGTGCATGACTGTAATGGCAGGCACATTTTCATAAGCTTATTGGCCTGACTTGCAACTGGTACCTGATGAAATAAAAACATCAAGGCTTGTCAAGAGGGAGACCCCATTTTGGATCAGATATGAGACTGTAAGAGCAAATAAACTTACTCCTTTCAGTGTCCTTCCTCCAATGCAAAAGATCTTGTCTCTGACTGTAGCCATCCCATGATCGCAGCGGGTGAAAGCCATGGCACTATTGCAAATCCAGCGTCGGAGGCGAGGAAGGTAGCTGTAAGTGTCTCGTAAGGTTTTACCCCCAGAGAAGCCCCCTAGAAGGAGAGCAGAAGTCTTGAAAATCTGTCCATCATCTTGGCTGACATCCAGCAAACCTTCCGCAAGCATTAGTAGAGCTGATTTGGTTTTTTCCCCTTACAATACCTAGGAAGATCAGGTTTAAAATTTCACACATCCTGCACAGCTGATGTGGTGCAGAACTCAAAACCTGAGCTGCTCACCTGTTTTAAAGAGGAAAACAAAAAAAGAACAAAAATCCAACCAAAACAGTTCCAGCTCTTTTTATAAACTGGAGGATTTCCAGCTCTTGAGGTATTTCAAATGTAACCAGGAGCAGCTTTCATTAGGGAATCTGCTTCCAGCAGTCACAAAATGGGGATTTGAAGGAAAAGCATTGAAAGCTCTTTGAAGGCCGGGTCTTCGGCAGATGGTCATTGCCAATCTGCCAGTGCCGTGGTCAACTTTCTGTCTTAGGCACTCACCTGTGTGTTTCAGTGTGCATTATAAAAACCTCCTTGCAGAAAGAAAGTGCTGCTGGGGGGGGGGGGGGGAAATGTCTCCAGTAGCCTGTCTGTCCAATTCCAGCCTGCGGAGCCTTTGCAAACAAGGAAGATGGTATTTCAGGTTGGCTGTAGACCCCAGCTCACCTGAACACAAGCACTTTGTCTGCTTGGACCTTGGGTTTAAATCCTGTATTAAAGTAATGCTCTTCATGTTTCTGTTTGCTTGGGCAGGGCTGTAGGCTGGCCAGATGAAAGTTGCAGTTAACTGCACTTTTTTAGAAGGAAAGGAATCCTATGGGGAAGATCTTGCACCTGAGGAGTATAGCGTTACCCAGGCTAGATTGCTACGGTGTGTTTGAAGCTCTGTGAAGCAATTTTGTCCTTGCTTTCTGGTAGGAATTGAGACCAACAGAGGTTAAATGAGCTGCCTTCGGCATCATAGGCTGAGTCAAAGCAGGGACTTGAATAACTTGAGTCTCAGCCATTCCCCGTCTGAACCCTTATCAGGAGCCCTGCTGTCACTGGGGTGTGTGTCCCAGGGCAGGACAGCCTGTGTGCTACCTTCCCTGCTCTTGAAGCCTGAACTGAAGTTAATTTGGACTGGATCAGTGCAGTGATCCCAGCTGGCTGTAACTGGTTTATGGAGCAGGGACCCTGCAGCAATGGCAGACTGGCCCAGGAATTCTAACTCAGAGGCAGTAACACAAACAACAGTGCTTTTCCTAGGACAAGCTAAAGATTATCTTTTAAATCCAGACTAGTAGCTGCAAAAGCCAAGTGTGCTACACCACTTTACTGAAGTGTTTAAACCCATGCGCTTTACTGTCAAACACCCTGCACCATCTACCAAAAACCCCTGTAAAGACTGAGGATCCCTTGTACAGTAAGAGCCTGCATTATGTTTCTTTTTGTACAGGTTAACAAAGCAGCACAGGAGCGTTAGTCCCACATCTTCTACTGAGATTAATATCAGTAGATATTAATCATCCCTAGCACTATGGCAGCCTGCTCCTGGTTTACTTTTCAGACAGCGAAGCTCTGGGATTCAGCCAGGATTGCAAGGTCAAATGTGAGCCGGGATGTGGATCGCAAGTAGATGGTATCCCCTTTAATGTCTTGAACAAAGACGTTAAAGGTGACACTGGAAGAACATAGGAGGGCAGTGAGGCTGTGGTAGAACAGCAGGAAACTGCCCCTGGAGCAGTGGATGTCACTGGTCTGGGGGCAGGCTTAGACTGTGATGTTAAGATGCTAGCAAAAAGCAACAAAACCATATGAAAATATGCTGCTTTCTGCCAGCTTTGTCACCTGAAATATAGAGGATTCCCTTGTGGGTCGTGCCTGCATGATCAGCAATAGGCATGGGGAAGGGAGCTGTGAACTCCCACTTGTTGTCAGCGGGCTGGTACAGTTCCACCGTGCATGTGAGGGTCCCCAGCAGTGTCCCACCACCCACGGCGATGATGCGGTTGGACAGCACATCTGCGTGGAAGCGCGTCCGCCTCTTCAGCATGCTGGCCACCTGGAGCCAGGAAGCGTTGCGGGGATCAAATCGGAAAACCTAGGATCACAGCAGAGGGCTGAGAGTTAGAAGGTGGCATGTGGCTGGCTTGTGTCTTGTGTGGCTTCAGGAACTGAGAAGCAGTTCCCTAGACTAAGGAAGGTTTTATATTCAGACCCAAACAGGCTCAACTTCTAGTGCCAGCCAGCTGCCACAGCAGCACCTTCCAGCAGAGCTGGAGGCTCAGATAAGGCTGGGGGGTTTGGGGATAGGTTGTTCTCCCAGCTTTGCCTGCTGCTCTTGTCCAGGAGTAGGCAGGAGCGGCTTCCCCTCCCCTTATCCCTGGTGACAATACAAGAGGGGCACAGCGCCTCTGCTGAGGCTGGGCTTCCACTCACATCTTGTTCAGCGGTTTCTCAGAAGCTTGTTTTGCCACTCCTGTTAGAAAGCCCAGGTCACTGAGTAAGGGCAGTGTCTGCAGAACCACATGGGGTGGATGCTGAGCTCTGACTGTAGCCCTGCTGCTGCAGCATTCTCTGCTCTGCTGCTGCTGAGCTGCCTCCTGCCTTCGAGGCAGTGGAAGGGTGTTGCTGTTTGCAGTGGCACTGTTGAGCTGTGCTGAAATAAGCCCACCTGGGAGCTTGGGAGAGGAAAACATGCTGGTTTTGCTAGCAAGCTCACTGGAGCCATCTAGGAAAATCTAAAATCCTGCACAAGTCTTTTTACTCCCCAGGCAGAAGCAGAAGGTCCTGGGACCTAAAGCAGATTTGCATTTCCAGGGCAAACCCGAGGAAAGAGCAGTTCTTAAGTGAATTGCTGAACTTCAGTTATGCCTCCCAAGGATGAGTCTCATGGCAGCAACAGTGGGGATGGGGATAGCATTCATGGGGTTGCTTTTTCAACTGATGTGGACCTGGCTGAACCTGCACCATGGAAGTTGTGCACAGATTAGGATAATGATGTACAGTAGAAGCAAGGTGAGACCAGGGCAGGAGCTGACTCCTTCACAGGCAGTTTGGAAGCTGTATTCCCAAGGGCTTCAGTACTGCCCGGAGTGCTAAGAAATGTGTAGAATTGGGAAAGCTGTGGTGTGCAAGAGGAATGACTCCCTCCCTTCCTCACCCAGCTGTTTTTCCAAGGCTAAACGTTTCTTATGCCTTACCTCATTTGACGGTTGCTTTCCAGTGGGATCAAATTTGCTCTGTCCCCCGATGACAAAGAGAAAGTCATTGATGATGGTGACACAGTGGTTGTACACTGGCATGCAGAGGTCCCCGACCTTGTGCCAGGAGCTGCAGCTCTGGTCTGCAGCCCACATCTCTCTGCACACATGGTTGGTGGTGGTTCTGCCACCAGCTACAAGCAGCACCGTGGAACCAGCACGGAGGCTTGTGCTCTGGGTCTGCAGGACTGGCTGAGCATACAGCTGAGAGTGGTAATTCAGAGCCTCCTGCAAGTACCTGTGGCAGCCTGAATCCAGCCTGGTAAGAGGCATTTCCTGGATACACCGTTGCAGATCCCATAAAGGAATGAGAGGGAATCTTATGTGCCTTAAAATCTCTGCTGCATCTTTCAGCCGTGTGCGGTTGTGCTGCAGCCAGCTCATGGCAGCTCTGAACAGCTCCAGCTCGCTGCATCCCTTTGTGTCGGTCTTGGCCAAAATTTCACAAAGGGTTTCTCGATCTAGGTCTTTCAAACACCGCGGATCAGCCAGGATCTGTTTGCAGTGCTGCCCTATGTAGCACACGGCTTTCCGTCTCAGGTCCACTGGGCCGAGTTTGTTAACAATGTTAAGAACATCCGTGCAGTTCTCACAGTTCAAGCAACCCTCCAGGAAGTGGAAGCACAGCTTGATCACCTCCCTAACCAGGAGGGTTTCTGCAGCTTTGAAGGTCTCCTCAATATTCTGCAATGAGAGGTCTAGTTTGTTGGAGTAAATGAAGTTGAGAACATTCCTCAGCCCAGCAGCACTGACGGTTTTCAGCCGGATGTTACTGTCCAGGCTCCCCGCTCTGGTCAAGTTTCCAACAAACAGGATCTTGCAGTAATTACTTGCTGAAGCTAAAATGATCTTGTGGGCTGGAAAGCAAACCCCTTCTGCCTCCAGCGTCACATCACACAGCGCGCTCTGCGCGCGGAGGCTGCTGAGCCCATCCAGGAGTTTAGCCATGTAGGTGTCTGACACCAGGCTTGCTGTGCCTGCCTGCGAGCGCAGCAGCATGGCTCTGGGAGCAGTCCTGGGACTCAGCTGCATGCAGTCAGTGCATCCCCTGGGCACTCTTCTGCAGCTGGGACAGGCGTTTCCTGCTTCAGGAGAGCTGAGGTTGTGCTGCCCAAGCACAGGGAGCCATCCAGACAGCCTCAGCCGCAGCAGTCCCTTCCTCAATAACCTCTGCCCAATGCTTTGCAGGCGCAGTGTGCCTTGTGCCTTGCAGAGCTGGTTGGGGCTGTTTGCAAGTGGAGCTCTTGGTGCTGGTTATCACACAAACCCCACAGTGTTTGTGGGTTTTGCCTGTTGGCTGTGACACTGGCAGCGGTTGACAGCCACAGGCGTAGCCGCATTCTTCCTCCTTGCTATCTGGTAACTACCCATCTGCACAAAGAGCAGCTCATTCTTTTTCAGCTCCCCAGCAATGCTTTGTTGGTCGCCTGTTTAGGTGCTCTTTCATCTGGGCAAGTCTGCACATGCCGTCTTTCCTCCTTGAACAACAAACAAAATCCTGTCTGTGACAGGCCACCCTTGGCGCTCTGAGTAGATTTTATCACGTCAGACAACAGCTACTTTCAAGGAGGGGGTGGGAAAGTCTCAGCACTTATGTCCTGTACAGCTTGAAGCAGTCAGCTAACATCCTGTGTGCAGCCTGCTCTTGCTGGTGTTGGAGATTGGAGGCTAGGGTTTTCCCAGTACCTAGTGAACCAGTCGCTTGGCTTTTGGCACAAGCAGAGAGCACCTGTAGTCTCTTTTCGCCCTGTGGATACAGCAGAAGCAAACGGTATCCACAGCCAGGCTTGAGACCATGTGAAAGCTTTGGTATTAATTCAGGGTTGTAGCTTAATGCTGGTCAGCCCCTGCACCAGGCGGACGCCCTTGTCCAGCTGGGACAGCCACCCCTTGGCCATGTGGTTTGGGGGCAAGGTGAGATGCTGACAGGTTGGCACTGTGTTCTGTTCCCCTGGCAGGGGTGTTCTACAACTCCTCCGGCTTGGCGCGGTGCTATGACATATACAAGCTGTACCAGTCCTGTGCTGACCCCACGGGCTGTGGCATCGGCCCGGATTCTGAGGCCTGGGACTACCAGGTAAAGTTTTGGAGACACCAACAGGTTCCTGGTCATTCTGGTTTTTCCCCCTCGTCCTGTGACAGCTCTTCTACCTCTCTTAGGTTTGCACGGAGATCAACTTAACTTTCAACAGCAACAACGTGACTGATATGTTCCCTGAGATGCCCTTCACGGAGGCCATGCGGGAGCAGTACTGCTGGAGGAAATGGCATGTGAGGCCACGAGCACGCTGGCTGCAGATAAACTTTTGGGGAGGAGGTGAGCTGTGCTGGCTGCTTGTCCCTTGGCACTACCCTGCAGTTGTCTGCCTGTCCCACTTGCCTGTGCCTCCGGGGACAGGCACAACGCACTAACAGGTCCTGGCGGACAGTCACAGCCTTGTGGTGACTTGAGCCAGTCAGACGTTTGTGTATCTCCTCAAGACAAAAATGGAATACCCAAAACCTGCCAAGAATTTGGTTTATTCTCCTGTGTTTTCTGTTCCTGGCCATGTTTGCTGCAGTAGCCAAATGCATTCAGGTAAATGGGCAGGAGGACCTCTCACATGTCACCTCTCTGAATTTCAGACCTGAAAAGTGCAAGCAACATCATTTTTTCAAATGGAGACTTGGATCCTTGGGCTGGAGGAGGGGTAAGCATGTGGAGTCCTGTACCCCTCAGCACAGAGAATAGCCTTTCCAGGTGCTACACGCTCCCTGTCAGAGCAGCACTAGCTACATGTGTGTTTCTGCTGGCAGCTGTTTTACACTGAACCACTGAGCAGCCCCAGGACATCAGTGATCATAGAGTCACTTCATTTGAGATGAGGCATTGGGCTTACTGGGACTGTCAGCTCTGCACACAGTGTCAGGCATACCGGGCGGCTCTTCCCATGCCTGTCCTCAGTCCTGACCAGCTCACCTTGCAGTTTGCAGAACAGATTCCCAGTTTCACCTGTTCACTTGATGAGAGTTTCTCTCTGCTCCTTCTTCTTCCAGATAAATAGCAGCCTCAGCCCTTCACTAATCGCACTGACTGTTAGAGGAGGTGCTCATCACCTAGACCTCAGGTAAGTAGCAAGCTCTCCTTTGGCTGGCAAAATCCTCCTACCTGAGTGTTAGATCTTAGCCACAGTCCAAAGATCCAGGAGATCCTTTAAAAGGGGTTGGATACAGACCGTCACAGCCTAACTGTAGAAGAGCAATCTTCTTCCCCAGTACAGCGCTCTTCCAGCCTCCAGTGAAGCCAGGCAGTGCAGAACTCAGCACTAAGCTCACATACTCTCATTGGAACATGTTGTTGTACAGGGATTGGCACAAGTGTGCGATAGCCTGCAGCTGTCAGTCACCTGAAATAGTCCAGTGTCTCTTGGCATTAGCCATCAGCCTTCAGCTCCAGAGCTGAGAACACCAGCCACCAATGCAAGGGAGAGCTTGGGGCTCTCCAGCCTGCCTCCCAACCGTTTTGTGGATGCCACGCTCTAAGTTTTTTCCAGGGCATAAATATCAAGTACAAACCAGATAATCTCTGTCCTTGAGTTCCCTGGCTTGGCTTTCCCTGTGTGAGAGGCAAAGAGCTGCCCGCACTGACCAGCTCACCCTGCTCTGCTTTCTCTAGAGGACACAACCCAGCTGACCCCCCATCGGTCACACAAGTGCGCAAGCTTGAAGCGAGCATAATCAACAGTTGGGTGAAAGCTGCAAGGATGGAAAGAGCACAGGAGAAGCACCCAGGGGCTTCAGCTGTGAGTATGTCCATCCCCACAGCCTCAGACCTGCGGGTGAGGCTGCCACTACAATAGAAGACAGAAGCCTGCTGAGCTATGCCTGTGCCATTTGAGGAAGTGTTATCCATGCTGCTGAAAATTCACCCTTCTGAAGTGTCCTAGCTGCCCCTCATCATGCATCAAAAGAAAAGCAAAATGCCAAATCTGTGACAGAAGCCCAAAGCATGTTGTGCAGCTCTCATGCTGACCTGCTTGCAGTGAGAGGGCCCTGGGAGGCCCAAGAACCACCACTAACCTGAAAAGCCTCGCTGCATGAGGCACCTTAAGGTTGAAGCTGAATTATTTTAGGCAAAAGATGAAGATCAGATGACTTGACTAGAAGCAGGGGTAGGGTCATTACTTACACAGGTTCACAGGACTCCACCAGAAACCAGTTACATACAAAAAGACTCTGTTAGCCTCATCCAGTGCTGGGGGTTTGGGTGGGTTTTTGGTTTGTTTTTAACTTGCTCAAGAGACCTTTAGTCCTTGAGCTGGAGGTTTGCACCTAGCAGTCATCCTGTTGTACTGCTGTCATTTGAGAGCTGCGCATTAGTGACCAGTAGAGCAGTTTGCTCCAGACATCTTCAGATCCTTTTAAAATAAATTACAAGTCTGTTGAAATGTGTGATATGATTTCGTGGCTTGGCAGTATACCGGAGAAAATAAAACTGTTCAGGTGGGCACCTCATTGGTTTTCATGTGCCTCAGCATGCCTTCCAGGAGAATCTGCTCCAAGATTTTGCCAGGCACAGAGGTGATACTGACTGCTCTGTAGTTCCCCGGGTCATCCATTTACCCTTCTTGAAAATGGGGGTTATATTTCCCTTTTTCCAGTCATCGGGAACTTCACCTGACTGCCAGGATTTTTCATATATGAAAGCCAGTGGCTTAGCAATGAAGGAGGTGATCCTGCCCCTCTGCTCTGCTCTCGTGAGATCTCACCTGGAGCATTGTGTGCAGTTCTGGTGTCCTCAACATAAAAAGGACATGGAACTGT
>JBCJKH010032513.1:0-34752 GCA_039877255.1 Loriculus beryllinus
CTGCCGTGAGGATGACTCTAGAAGGACACTTCCATGAGGACACTTTCCACCGATGATTACTATGGACCCTGAGGGCCACCCTCCACGAGACATCACCATGAGGGCAACTCCACAAGACACACTCCACTGGGTACCTTCAAGGGGATGTCTCCAGAAGGATGCCTTCACGAGGACATTCACCTCTGACAGCTAGTATGGACTCATGAGGGACACTGCTCTGATATCGGCTACCTGATGAACTCCCACCACTGATGATGACAACGGATGCCTGGAACACAGCTGGATCCACGATGTTGACTCTCCCTCTCTCTCTGTCTGCACCCCAAGTCCTTGCTTCATTTTCTACCTTTTTTCCGATCTGTCCTATTGTTACTCCCTTTATTGCAATAATTTCCCTTTTTTACAATAACTGTCTTTTTGTAATTTGTAATAAACAAACTGTCTGATTACAGTACTTGACCTCATTTGTGTCTTAATTTCATTCTTGGCATCACAAACTGAAATAGATTCTGGCACTGGGGTTTTTCTCCAATTGGACCCTGACATTAGATTCATAGAAGAAAAGGCTAGGAAGTAGCTAGAGTTCATTTTCATGTGTGTGGGAAGAAAGCTCAAAACCAGACAGAGAATATTTTTCACTTTGGTCCAAGACTGTGTAACCAATTTGCGTTGATTATGCAACTTATACTTCACAGATGTAAACTGCTCTAAACCCCCTGAAATCAAGAGAAACCTTTCAATTGACTTTAGTGGCTTTGAATCCAGTTCATGCTCTACAGTACAATCTGTATTTCCCACTCAGATCAATAAAAAGTAAAACAAAATATTCACCATGCAGTGTAATCCATCCAGCTCTGTAGCAGACAAAGGAGATGCCCTTTCTTGAAGTTCACAATGAATAAATGAGACTTTCTGCAAGTTTTATATGTTCATCAATGTTCATTACTTCTGAATTGATTTTCTAAGGTCTGAAATATTCTTCCACATACATTTAATATATGTCCTTAGTTCAGTTTCTGTGACTGCAGCTGAAAATCCCTTGGCTCTGATTCCAGGCTGAAAGTTTCCTATTTTTTATGACTATAAGATTAAATAGTGCTAATTGCATCCTTCACTAAAGAAGGTTGGATACCTTATTACTCATCAAAAATGTATAGATCATGAATGAGTTTACTGAATTGAATGAAAAATTTCAAATTAATATTGTAGAATATTCACAAAAAAACCAAACTTTGAATTCAACGATAGAGCTGCATTTTAGAAATCCCTTTCTATGAATTATGTGCATTGAATCAGTGAATGAAAATGGCAGCACTACAAATCACATAGATAATTTAAATTGTCTTGAAATTTCAAAGCCAACTATTCAGGTTGGCTGACTTGCACTTTTCATGCCAATATATAGTCACAAGAATTTTTAAATAATTATTCTGAAAGGTAAGCTAGTTTCTGCATCTTCATCCACTGTACAGTTTGTGAGGGCCACTGATGCAATAGGGTATCAGTAAGGAAAATTACAGGTTTCCATGGGAAGTATGTGAACCTCTCAGAAGAGTACGCACTGGCCTATGGACAGTTAAGACAGACATGACAGGTGTCCAAACATGCGGCTCACACAGCCATTCCTGCCACAAGCTGAAATGTTTGCAGGCACCTTACAAACTTCCAATGCTGTTGCTTTCCAGGATTGTATTTCATCCACTCATCCAACTGGGAAACAGAGATTTCACCTGAGAGGATTACCTGCAAACCACCAGGCTCCTCACCCCAATGTACCCTGCCACTCCTGATCCTTCTTTTATTTGGCTGTGACAAAGCTCAAATCTTTAAGATACTTGGGATGTGGTTTCACACTGACTCCAGGCCTTTCTTTATCCTAAGAGCCCTGTTGAAATCTCATGACTCTGGGTTTCATCCTTTCTGGCATTAGCTGCCGCAACCTCCCAGTTACATAGTGGCACGCATGAGAAAACATGGGCACACAAGAAGATGACTGAACACATGGCTATTGCTCAATGGGAACTGATTCTTTAACAGCAAATGAAGATGTAAGCTGATCATGAGACTACAAGCAAAGATAATGTTATAAGGTTGAGCCAAAGCCACTGGGAGTGGTGCAGAGGCTGAAGGTACTGCTCAGAGACAATTCAAGCAATTGCTGCAGAAACTATTGGGGAGCCTCCTGGCCCTGTTGGGAGCCAGACTATGGCAACACAGGGGTTGCAACACAGAGACTGAGGGTATGAAAGTATGGTGCATTGCCTGCAGCAATGCAGCTGGTGCCAGTTATTCCCTGCCCGCTTGCTGGTGCTCACCTTTGCTCTTCTGTTGCTGAAATGGTCTGGGCTAAAAACATTTATTTCCCAGTTGCTTCATTATGTAGCTTCATTATGTCACATCAGTGACTAAAATCAATGATGCAATCCTGGAAAAAATATTATATTGGAACAATGAAGGTTGTGGACATGGGTATGGTGAGAAGGAGCAAAAAGTCAGAAAGGAGAACTGCATATCATTAGACCCTTGGAAACAAAATCTGCTTCAAGAAATCAAGGAAGGCCAGGGCTCATTCTGTATATTTTCTCTTTCAGCCTGAATTTTTCTCTCCAGATGGTAACTAATTAATATGAAGTAAATGTCAATAAAGGTAGCTAGAATTCTTTTTGGAGCAGCCAATCCACACATAAGTCATCCTTTTCATCCAGCTCTGGTCTACTTACAGAGCAAATCTCACTGCAATCTTAATTATGAAGCTTTGACTGGAAAATCTGCAATATAGAGGGAATGGAAATTTTCAAGGGCTTGCCTTTGGAGTTGGCTCAGTGCTTACCACACTGGAGTCCTAGTCTCAGTTGAAATTCCTAGCTATGATGAATATACAAGTAACTATAAAAATATTAATGTCAGTAATAATAGCACCCTTATTCTCATTGACCTCAATCCAAGAATACAAGTCCCAAAGATACCAGAGGAAAATTTAAACACTCTTTTTTAAACAGTGCTGTTTTGTCCTGAAAATAGACTCACAGGGATGCTAAAAATACATTCAGCATGAGGCTGTGGCATAACGGTCAACAGTTTCTAGCACTGCTTTCCAAACAACTTCAGCTATGCTGCTGACTCCCAAAAGTGAAATCAAATTAATTGTAATACTTCATTTTGCTTGAAAGGATTATTCAATATAAAGTTTGGGATTTTTTTTTTTCCTAATAATAAAAAACCCAACAAAAAAACAAGCAAATAAACAAAACAAAACGAAAAAAAACCCAACCCACTGCTGTTTCAGGTTTTGCTGGCAAATAGTGCTGAACTCATTCAGTCTCTTTGACAGAGTTAAGGTCACCGAAGCTTTAGTTTTACAAAGAACACCATTTTTCTGTTTCTCTGTTAATCTTGGCCTGAAAAGACCACACATTACCCTTCCCAATTGAACAGTTTAGCCTTTGTTCCTTTGTTTGGGTTACACTATTAATTCGCTAGGTCGATAGCAAAAATGTGTGAACTGCTAGTGTGCCAGATGATTGACAGGCAATTAACAGCTTCTAGAGAACCACGCTTTGAATTTTGCAGATATGTGACTGCACTGGGAGGCAGAGGCTGCTCATCCGACTTTTTTGTAAACTTTTGCTGCAATACTAAAAAATGGATCTTTGAAAGAACTATTGTCACTATTCTCAGGAGCTTCAGCTGCAGACCTATAAAATTGAACCAGAGGTGCGAAGAGCTTTACTGTAAGCGAATAATAAACCTGTATCTATTCAGATCTCTCAGAAAATAAGGCTTGCAAGCACCATTAGCTTTAAACTTTACCTGATGAACAAGAAAACTTCCTCATCAAAATACTAATTTGACAAAACATCCTTCTCCAATTGTCAGTTTTTGTGGGAAAAAGGAGTAGCCCATGAATAATGAAACTTAAAACGCTTGCTATTTTTTTTGTGAGGCTCTATTTTTCTTCTCCCTATTCTTAACTTCTTACCAAGATGGCCACCTACTACTCCTATTAAGCTCTGCTAAAAAGTAATAATGTGAAGAGCATACTAGAATAGTGTCCCTATACTCTCCATTGGTACATACCCTGGTATTTTAAGTTTATACATTGTAAGCATGTATGTGTGTTTGATGGTATTCCACTTCTCTGCATATAGAATAAGCCTAGGCTATGAAAGTTACATATCCTCCCCTGCCAACGTTATAATATATTTAATTTCCTAAGAAGATTCTACCTGTGCAAAATGCTTCATCATCTTCAGTGTGTGAGTACAGGTAATTTATTAGGCACACATGTGCACTGCCCACTTAGTGACTATTTCGACCTTTGTTAAAGAGGTGGGGACTTGGTCAACCACATCATCAGATAGTCTCTTACACCTTTACTTATTCAGATCTTATGCACGGCAATAAGGGAAAAATCAGCTCACAGCTGAAGCCCCTGAGTAGCAGCAGTGGGCTGCACTGCACACCCCTCCAATTTGGAGAGCTGTTGCTCACAGACTTGCACAGGTGCGAGCATTAACTGCAGAGAATTTGTAAGAAAAATGAAATGGCTCCCTCCCAACCCCTTTCCCACATCTGCTACAAAGCCTTCTTTTGTGTAGACACAGAACAGTCAAAATCTTAGGGGGTTAGCTTTTGTCCACAAGACTTGAGAACTGCAAGCTGCAAACAGCATCAAATGCACCTTGCCAGGATTAAAGCATGAACTGAGCATAGTCTGGATTTGCACCTTTGGTTCCCAAGAGAACGGGCATTTTAAAACCTGAGATCTAACCCACCATGTTGCCACACTCTTACAGCTTTAAAAAGAGCCATGAAAATAAGCATGTTAGAATTACAAGATGTTTGGTACGGAGTATAATGGCATTGTACTTCAGTCAGGTACAACTTGTTTTCAAACAAATGGAGTATAATCTGTTCACACACTTCTCAGTATCTTTGCCTGTTCCTTTTGCAAGTTACATGATTTTTTATGTTAAAATGTCCATCTGTTAGAAAATTCAGAATAATTCAGCAGTTTTAATATAACAGCTGCAAAGATTTTCAGATGTTACACTATGAAAATTATTTTCTCCAGCTAGGAATTCCCATTTCATTACATGAATCCCTTTTGGCTTCCCCTCAACCAAATTTAATTGACGTAATAATTTAAGTTGCTAGCAATTAGGCCTTGGAAATTAGGTATTCTAAACATTTACATTAGAAATTCTTAATATTAATTTAACAAGTACGTTGGTATACAGCTTTATAGCAGGCATACTTACTTCAAAAAATGATAACCACCACAAATCCTGAAACATGTTTCTTTGTTTGTAGCATCAAGGAAAGAAGTGGGAATACAGGGAAACAAAGTGTGTGTGTAGAAAAGGTCTGTGTGTGTGTGTGTGTGTGTGACATTTCTCAGTGCCAACATTTCTCAGTGCCATTCATTTCATTTTTTCACAGACATTTTCATGACTGAGCTATCCATTGATAGAGTTGAAATTAGCACCCCTGCCATCCTGTTATTCTAATATAAGTATAATGTTGAGCCTTTCTTTGCTATTTTCTTAACTTCCGAGTGACTCAAATAGTTTAGCTTTCTTATTCCAATTGATGAGAAAAATAGATAAGCAGTTAAAAGGGAAAAAAGAAACTGAAACCTAAACCAGATGTAGCAGCTAAAGAAACTATTCTAAAAGAGTTGAATCTTTACCAGCTGAATACATTTTAAATAACTAATATTGTAAAATTCTCTGAGCAAAAAACTTGACTTGCTCTCACTGGAAACAATTTAAAATAACGTCTCTGATTCAGCCTCCTACAACAGCTGTTCAACAGCAACTCGGAGACAAAGTACATAGGCCCACAGCAGCTCTGAGTCAGAAAATATTCCTCTTATTTAAGAAGGCATTTATGAATCCATTTATCATGCTTATATACCAAGGTTTGTCTGCTGCTGCAGAAATTCTGTATCCTACTGTACCATTATTATTTATCACAGTTACTGCTAGTTTCATCTTAATCCAGAGACAGCTGTTTGCATCTAATCTGGAAATGTGGCAGGGCCAAGGACCATCCAAAAATGACCATGTCCTGCCCAGCTTAGCTTAGCACAGTGGGCCACATCTCCCTCCACAATAGGGTTATGGTGCACAGTACAGCACAG
Organism: Loriculus beryllinus; assembly: GCA_039877255.1. Lineage (NCBI taxonomy): Eukaryota > Metazoa > Chordata > Aves > Psittaciformes > Psittacidae > Loriculus > Loriculus beryllinus. The sequence continues at coordinate 6,146 of JBCJKH010032513.1, forward strand.
CTCAGAAGGCATGTAGCGACCAAAGGCATCTACAAGGGTAAAAACATCGCAGGAAGCTTACATTCATTGGGAATGTGTTCAGGGTTTGAGCTCCAGCACCTCTCAGGGAACTGAAACTAACTCCAGAGATCTTTTGGGAGTCTTATAGTATTCATTACCCTTGAAGCTTGGCTCTGGGTCTGTTTCTTCTGAAGACAGGAAGGTCACTTCTCCCAGATGTTTCTCACCTTGACGTAGGACCATGGGCTCCCTGTTTGTCACCCTCTCATGCTCTTGATTTTATTTTGTTAACCTTACCCTGAACTCCAAAACCTTATCCAAGTCAAGCATGACCCAGAGAAGTGCAGTCACCCTTCAGAAGAGGATTAGATCCCATCCAGCATGCAAAAGGCAAACAGATAACTCTGTTGTGCAACTGCTTCAGTGTGACATAACATACATGGTACCACTACAGTAACCACAACCAGATACATAAAACAGTTCTGCTGTGTCCCCCAAACCTCACACTTCAGGTGTTTCAGCCATATTATTCTTCAGCATGTTTGACAGAAAGGTGCCAAATTACTACCCTCCCACTCATAGGGGAGGGGGTGGGGCTGCAAGGCAGAGAACCTGCAAGGCAGTCAGGAACCGAACCCAACTTAGATACCATTCCCAAAACACAGAAGTGACCATTCATCTATTTCCAAGATGAACCCACCATCAGGGATAACATTCCCCTAGCTCCTCTCCACCATGAACACCTGCTGTTAGCTGTAAACATTTAGATATCCTCTTGCAGTGGCAGGCCTAACATTTTCACTCATTTATGTATCAAATCTTATACTTCAATAGTACGATATCACAGGTCTGTAAAAGCAAAAGAAAATGGACTGAGAAAGGACAGGCTAAGTAAAATAGGCAATAGCAGATAGCACATTGCTATTTGATAGCACAAAAGGTATTGTTGAATGTACCTTGTGTGATTTTGCTATTACAATTCAAAACTTAGATGAATACCTGTATTTCACTCACAATTCATACACTCCTCATGGAATTATGAGCTTCTATACACCAGTCAAACCAGATGCTCTAAGAGTAGGCAATGGCCCACCGGATTGCAGATCCGTATAGTTCTATTGCAGGGGAACTACATACAGACCATGCTCTTAATGAGACACTGAACCCATTTTCCACCTGGCTGCCTGATCCAGTGTTTCTCCTCACAAATCAAAAAAGTGTACTAACTCAAAAAAAAAAAAAAAAAACAACCCTGTAAAACTCAGCCTTCCTGTAGGTTGCAATGCTTTCTGTGTCAAATTCCAAACACTAATTTTCTTTGGATACCTGGAAGATTTAAAGCTACTGCCTTTCGGAAAAGCTCAGGAGTACTGCCTTTCGTCAAGAGAGTGTCAGGAAGTTAATAATATAGAAGAAAAAATCCTCTGCATCTCCAAAAATGTTGACTTAAGCACTAGTCATCTAAGGTACAGAAACCAGCAAGCGTTACTACTCTATGTCTGCAGACAAAACACCAAAATATCAACATAAACGATTTTGTAAAGTCTCAGAGAGTTTTGCTTTAGCCTTGTTTGCCTGAGCTTGCACACTGGAGTGCTCTGCATCACTTGCATACCTCAGACCACTTGTTTCCACCAACTGCTCTGTGGCTTGCTTGTGTTCAAAATGCATTTTGTGGGAACAAACTTGGGCTCATACACCATCTTCCATACATTTTCTCTTGTTCACAACATATCATACTTTCAGCCACACTTCATCTGGTTAGCAGCAGAGCACAGGCCTACTTTTATGGTGGATACGAAACACATTGTGAAGTGCTCAAGACTGTCAAACTGCTGGGATATCTTTGGTACACCCAGGGCATGCCAGTTCCTAGCATTCAGCATGTTTAGATAGACAAGGTTTGAGTAAGGCACCCCCATCCTACAATTCATTACTTCCCCAGTAAACCAGTGGGCTCCTCTGACCTTGTGCCAACATGTAGACACAAAGAAGACCTAAAATTTGGGCACTGAGCCCAGTTCAAACCCTTGGAGAATATGCCCCCTAAAGCCATACACACTACAACCAGTATTTTAATGCAGATTTCAGGAAGTACACCTTCCACCACCTCTGGCTTGCTTGCCCACTCCTCAGTGGCTGTGGATTCATAGTTTCCCATGAACTTCCTCCCTCATTGTACTTGCATTTCACAAGAAAACAAATCTTCAGACACCTCCCCATCCTTCTTTATCCTCGCCATACTTGCTGCCTGCTCTGAATTCCTTTTCCATGAGGTGATTTCCACTCTGCGCACTCCACCCTTGTGCCTGTTACTTGCTTGTTCTGATAGTCCACCAATGACAAGGTTTCTGCTCTCCATTTTCCTGTTGTTTTCGACTGGCGGTATCTTTTTCACACTGCCGCCTGTTCACGAGAAGTACTCAGTGATGCAGAGGATGACAGTATTTTAAACATGTTTTTCCATTTTTGCAACAACTTTTTTCAGAGTCAAAAAAAGTACTTGTTTTTTTGTTTTGTTTTGTTCTGTTTTTCCCCAGGGTGAAAAGTAACCAAGCTTTCAGAATTAAAATGGAAAGAAAGTATAAGTAATTGGAAATGTGAAAAGAAACCTGTATATCATGAATAAATTCCGCCATTCAAACAAGGTGCTCAGTATAGATTCCCATTTCAACATATGGCCTTGTTATTTAGCACATTAAAAGCAATTTGGTTTTCTGATGTAACGATACTTGCATTTTTATAAAGGCAGCACGGGCTCTGTGACACCTAGACACCTACCTTTTGCTATTTGTTCTATGGACAGGTGAGCTGAGGGGTTACAGCAAGATCTTACATCACTCCCTCTCTAACCCCCTTCCCTCACCCTCTGCTGTGTATTTTGATATGACTCCTTTGCTATAGTAACTGAGTACAGGACATATTCATTAGTCTAAGCAGACTGCTCCTTCTCAGTCTGCTCAACAGACAACTATGTCATTTCAGCTGTGTACATATTCTACTTAGAGCAAAACAGGCACGTTTTGGTTTGTGTAACAGTTGTTTTTTTTTATTTCAGTTACTTTTTCACATAAAACTATGTAAGCTACAAAAATCGTGAAATGCAGAAATGGTGCTAAAACTGCAAACTTAAAAGTTTTGATAAAAACTCCCATGTCTTTCCCTGCTAACAACAACCATGTAAAACAAACCATATTTTGATGGATTAATTTAATAAACATACCATACACTGCTCAAAAATAAATAACAACATCAGAAAAACCCATACCATCAACAACATGAAGTGTTTAGTTATCTTTTCTTTTTTTCCTTTAAAGACAGAAATGGAATTTCTAGGCACAGTTTTAGGCATTATAGAGGACACAGAGGCAATAGGTTAGTGTGCACTGCGCTGTACAAAAATACAGTCTGAATAAATTACATTGCTAGCCATAAGATTAGATTTCACTTACCAGTCAGTTCATTGCATGTTTAATAATATACAGTTACATGCTAATCCGTATATATATCATTTATATTTCAAACACATAGGTCTCTCTATATTAGTTTTTAAAATTTACAAAAGCTAAATGAAGTTGTGCAAGAAATCCAGAAGAGGTGCCAGGTACTTATCAGCACCGGATGGTGTACTTCAAGCTTAAAAAATACAAATAACTAGCCCTGCTTGCAAGTTTGCTATATATATTTATTCATATTTATTTGGAAGAAAAACAATGGATTTGTTGTGAGAGAGTCATCCTGCCTATGAGATAAAGCCAAAAAACTGAAATAATGGTGCCATGACACAAGCACAACATACAAAATTATTAATTTGTCATACATACACTCCAGACACAGATATGTATCTTTTTTGTGGCTAGAAAAAAAAAAATAGCATAATATTGTATTTACTTTTAGTTCAGTGTTGAGAAACAGAACAGTTGCCAAAATCGGCAGTGGTAAGGAGGGGGGAGGAAGGAAACAGCAGTATGAACTTAAGTTAAAGGTAGGTACCTAAATCTATATATTAGATGCCCAAACACAAACAACCTGAGGAGCTTGAGAGGTGGGTCCTAATAGACTGCATTATCTTCAAGAGGAAAAGCAAGTGTGGAGACCGAAAATTAGATCTCTGACTCAAATATGAATGAAGATCCTTGTCTTTAGGCATTCACATTTGTAAATCTTCTGCCTGATCACCTTTCATATTAACAGCCACATGACTTTCAGAGTGCATGTCATTGATTTGCATATTCCTTAGGCTTGACAGTTGTTTTCACTCAAGCTCTACATAAAGAAAAATTATTTGATAAATTAGTGGGATACAATATGGGGTCAGCACTGTACCTTCTTGTTAGATCAGGCGAAGTGCCACCCAATGTCAGCACAAAACCACCATCCCCCTAGACAGATACAGACATCTCGCAGCAAGTTTTTCTACACTAACCTAAAACCCATGTCAAACTACAACATTCTTCATGCTGCTAAACAAAAGTAGAATTACACAGCTGTTCAGAAAGATACAGACTTAAATATATACTGAATATCCATCTTAAAGTCAGTCTCAGGAAAAAAAGCAAAGTTGTCTGATGCCTGTGAAACAAGTGGACCTAATTGTTGTCCTCATCCTTTTTGTTCTCCAGGCGTTGCCATACAATCCCTTCCAAGTCAAGCTATCATTTTGCTCTGCTCACCACTGGTCCTGGGAAGACTGCTTGTATGGAATACTCTGCCATGGTAATAAATGTTTAACAGAGAGACCCAGAGTTTTATAAACCATCTTTGTGCATCAGCAATACTTTCACAACAACCTCCTAAAGGCAGCCCTGTGCTCCCACAGTCACTGCAGAACCTCTATGCCCTGCAAAGAGTGGAACAAGCATTAGAACTGTAGATGTGGTCTTAACATTGAGTAATTCAGCAGTCTTTTCTGTGGAACCAGCAAAACCATTTGTGTAGACGTCAATGTGCAACCCCAGCATACCTGCTTTTGCAGAGGTCCACACAGAATATATTTCAAATTTCTCCATTAAAAAAAAAATAGGTATTTCTAGAGATTAGAATTGTATAAAAATATGTTCATAATTAATAAAAATATCTAAATAAAAATAAAAGTGATGCAGACTAAATTCATGTGAAAGTTCTCTATTTTATCTTGGGTTTCATTTAATGAGTACAGTCTCTGGATGTTTTAAGTGGGAAACATACTAAGCAAGGAGTAATCAGATTTACATGATCATCAGACAGTCCATTATAAACTCAGCTTTTAAAACCAAGAGATTACCTCCTGAAGTATTAATGTTTTAACATGGACATGATAGGGTCTCAGCTGTATTCTTGATGATCAGAGACACTCACAACCTAACTAAATTTTTTTAAAAATGGCATTTTTTTCCCTTGAAATAGCCTTAGAAAAGAATTTTTAGTAAGTACTAGATGACACATGGAACAGTAAGTAGTTCCTTTGTCCACTTCTACCCTAACTTGATGTGAAGTTAAGCATTTCCCATAACACAGAGTCTCTACAAGGGCATATACAAAAGACAAACCATTTTATGTTTATTTTGTAACACCAACCAAAATTGAGGGTACCAATCCAAGACTTTCAAGAATGTGCACAAAGTTAGTATTTTAACCATTGCATCACAGCTCATGCTACAACTTTAAGACTAATCATCTCTTTTCCTCTGCATTTATATTTGTATTATATATATTTATACTAATGAATATCTTTCAAAAATATAATTGAACTCATTCCATATGCATTCTTTTCATGATGGCATTTGGAAGTTAAACAGGTACTTAGGACAACTACAACTCATTCATACATTTTAGATGCCTCAGTGACAGATGAGGTCTTTTTCTACTCCCCCCTTTATCCACCCTTACACCAAAATACTCAGAGCTGAGACAACTTCTGACTACACAGTCAGAAGCACATGTCTCCAGGTTTGGACTCCCTTCAACAATCTGCTACAGCTGGCATAGCGATCTCAATTACCAATTCATGAAATCCTCTGAGGTTGGTAGCTTGTTTGTTTTGGGGTTCTTTTTTTTTGTTCTTCTCCCAGAAGACTGATGAATGTAGATATTAGACAAGTCATTAACCAGTTACATTCACTGCCCTCAACACAGTCACTTGCAGCTAATTCCTTAAGAGCTTTGTTGAGCAAGTAACAAGGGGCCAACACAGCCTATTGTACAAGATGCCATTGCCTGCTTATCAGACATCTGACTCTATGATACAGGGAAACATCTAAATGGAGCTTATATCAGCTGCTCTCCTGAAGGCAATAGCAGATGCTGGCATCGCATTCTCATTCCAACTACTTTTTCCACAATGACTGCTGTCACGTAGATCCTTTTGCTTGTTGTCAGAAAAATGAATCTTATGTATCAGCAGCTTGCAGCATCTGCCTATGTAAGATCAGCAATTGTAGTGTTTGCAGTTCTTTTAAATGGTTGTAAAAGCTGGTTACAGTGTTCACACCCAAAAGGCAAAGGCTATTTTATCAACAGAGCAGACTGTTTGGTGCTCCACAAGTGTTCTAAAAAAACCTGTGAGTTAGAAAATATGGGGTAATCCTTTTGTTATTTTTCTTTCATGAAATGATTCTAGTAATAGTCTTCATAGTTCTTAGGGTTCAGGCAATAAAGAATGGCACCCCCAAATGAAAATATAGTTGCACCCCAAGCCAGGCCGTAGCCCCAGTTGAACTCATGGTATATTTTCAAGCTGACTGTTTCGATGAACTTGATTGGGTAAAGGACTAAGCTGCACACCTGAAGAACAACTGAAAGAGAAAAAAACCAAATGTCAGAAGAAGCCTTCTTTAGTTTCCATAAAATAAGGAAAATATTACATAACTGAAACTCATATTTTAAATGCTCTTGGTGCATGTTAAGCTTGTAAGTACTGCTCTGTTTGGGAAAAATATCACCTTCATTTCATTCACAAAGAACACAGCAGTTTCGACATTTCCTCTTTGATGAACACATGCTATTGGTATGGTGTTAATGATGACCTGTCAGATATCCACAAAATAAACAGTGAAACCAATCTTTCCCCCATTCTTTTCTGTCTCTTCTTAATGTTTTAGTTTGCAGTCATTATTCCATCCATAACAACAAAACTAAGATCATTTGTTCTATAGCTATAAGTAAGTCAAAATGGGAATCAAAAATAAATGACTATTGAGAAATATAGCTTAGAATGAAACTATTTACTTAGCTTAGAAATAATTCATTGTAGCAGGTAATACATATTATACATATTTCTGCTCAGTAGAGACTTACTGAATTACATATTTCACATGCATTACTGCATACTGTAATCAGAATTAATGCTATTGTTAGAACACCAAGGAATCTATAAAGTTTGATCAGTCACGAGACTTCCTACTGGCAAAACATTGCCTTGTACAATGAACTTGGAAGTGCTTCTTCTTAGAAGTGCTTTGTGAGGGGAAAAAAAAAAAAAAAAAGAAAAAAGCTAATAAAATAGATCAAATGCAAGGCAGTAAAAAGCTTAAAAACAATTATTTATATAGCACTGTCTCTGAGAGTTCCAGATCTCATGCAGCCTGATCCACACATCTGCACTGGAATTCAGGAAACCTGTCAAATGCTGTGCAACCAAAAAAAACCCAAGAAAAAACCCACAAACAAACAAAAAACCCCAACCAACACTCAAACCACCAAACCCACCCCCATACAGTAATCTGCAAAGGAAAATACACAGATGAATCCCCCAAATTTTCACAAGATTTCAGTTTCATCACACACATTCCCTTTTAAATTCAGGCACACTCAACAGAAAACTAGGACAACAGTTTCTATGGTAAGCAGGTGAAAATTATACTTGAAGACAAGAACAAGCCACATGACATAGCAATTCCTCAGGCCCCTAATTCTGCCTCCCACAAGACTAAACATCACAGGCACATCCTTTTTGCCCCTCAAATACTCAATATGGCCTTATGGCAATGCTTTCTTCCAACATGTAACACTAGCAATTTTTCAAGACTTCTGCCCGTGACTGCCTCTTGTAAACCAACCCAGCCCGCCGATCACAAGCAGGCTGGGCACATCCACACAGTTAAGCACATACATAAGCATTTGCAAGCCTGAGAGAGATACACTCTGATGAAAGTTCAGTGGTATACAGAATAATGCCATAATAGCTGCTTTTTTTTTTTAAAAACATTTTAAACATTGGCAAGGTCATTCTGTACAGTTAATTAGGTATTGTAAGAAAAAACACTGCTTAGAGAATTGTTTCAAAGCCAGTGCCAACACAAAAGGACAGTGGATAACAGAGGAAGACTACTCTAGACTACAGAAGTCCTTCTGAAATTGCACTGAGAAAATACAGGAAAACAAAATAATGTTAATTTTATTCTCCTCCTGCTTGAACATTCCACACACTCAAAATCTGTCATTGCCTTTTTGTTCCCACACGTACACTTTAGTGTTGTCGAACTGGAACCCTTCATTAGCCCTGAAGACTAACGCTTACCTGTCCTCTGGATAGGACTGGTACAGGGAGATGGTTTCCAATGTTTGTTACACCTTTTGCCGTAATACTATAAAACACTCATTGGAAATTCCCCCTTGCCCTTAACCTACAGAATAGTCTTGGGACACTTACCTGAGACTGACAATCTGAATAATGTTTGGATAATGGATTTTTTTATGTGGATACAAAACTCCACAGGATTTTTTTAATCCTGAAGTTACTGAAGTGATATTCTGTGTTATTCCATTTCAGTATCACTTTTTTCTCTCAGCTTACAATACACTGTGCAACACTGGAGAAATTTTGACAGGTTATAACTAGAGGAAGCACCCACTCATATGAAAGGATTTTGTATTCCACTTTTGCATAAAGAGAACATCATTATACTTCAAAACCACCCGAACATATGTTCAGCTTTCAGACACATCTTAAAGACCATTCAAAGTCAAAAAGGATTTTCTAAGATGAATAGAAAATAACAGGTTTTTCAGTGGCTTCCTTAACACGCATCATCTCTGCTGAGTCAATACAGAAACTGCTCTGTGTGTGTGTGTCTGTGTCAAGTGACAACCAAAGAAGCTCTCCACCTTCCCTCAATCTAAAATACCAAGTTTGCTGAATTTTAATCTACAGATTGGATTTGTGGAAACAAAAAAGTGATTATTTTGTAATAGAAAAGTTGCCAAAGCAGCAACACCCAGAACAGGTATTTTAGACATTTTTATAGTGAGGGTTCTTGCTTTTGTACTACTGTCCAGCTAGCTATTGTATATAACTCAAAGGAAGCGCTGGCAGCAACCGGCCAGTGGAGACAGCCACTCTGCATAACACTGTTATCACTCTGCACTATTTTTGCCTCCTGTCACTGATTCTCCCTTTAGAATGAGTGGGAAGAAAACTATGTAGGCTAGAAACAAGTTAGTGAAGTTACTAAAAATGACCAGTATGGCCCCAAAAGATGTTAAAAACAATGCTCACAGCTACTGATCTGTTTCTGATGAATTTAAAGACACTCCGCATTATGTTGACCTGCTTATGGGAAATGTGCCAAATACTTTTCTTCAGAAGCACTAGTCTTTTCACATAGAAAAAAAGGCTGCAAAATAAATCTTAAAAAAATTCCACTTCAAAATGCTATTCAAAAAACACCAGTCATCTCAAACCAGACTATTTCCTTCAAGCTTAGACCAATTTTCATGACTAGCACCATGATGCTTACGAGACAATCACACAGGAACAGAAATACTAGTTTTATTCTGTTTACATTAAAGGCATGTAATCATATACTTACCACATTAAACACCCATAAATCATAACAAATGCTTTAAAACTAGCAAAATTTAATTTCAGTCATCTTGTTTTTTCTCTTCAAATGTTTGATTAAAACATTTTTGCTAAAACAGTTTTGCTGCCAAAAAGAAACTTATGCTGTGCCCTTTCTAACTGGTCTATATCTGTGAAAATGGTGGTGCTGCCTAGTAAGTTCTAAGTATTTCTTCCCCCTATACAATTCTTCCTGTTCATTCACACGGGTAAAGCACTTCACTAATAACCAATGACTGTTGCAGTTTAAAAGATAAACACACATGCAACTGCTCTCTAAGAAGTTGTTTGTATTTAATACAACCTGTGCAATTAATAGGGAAGCAGCATGAAGAGAAAGGGGGTCTGTGCTGATTTTTAAAATACTGCTAGCTCAAGCACAGGCCATTCCACTACACAGATGACCAGGCATTTCAGCAGGAGGCAATGAAGAGCTTCTCAATGAATGTGTAAGAAAGGGACACACACACAAGCAGAAAACAAGGACAGATGATGACAGAAGTATAAAAATACTGTTTTGATACTTAGATACAAACTCAGGAAGGCTGAGCCCATCTGGAGCTCACATGAAGCTGGGAAATAGCAAAAAGGGTAGTAACAAGGAAGAATTTCCACAGGTGTATTAATTGCAAAATGAAGTTCAGCAAACATATTCATACAGTGATGGACAGGAAAGCCAGTCTAGCAACAGATAATGTATTGAAATGCCTTCTCCAAGACCTCTAAGTGAAAGTGACAAGGTTTGGGAGGGTGTCAGCAGATCAGCAGTGGAGGAACTACTTAAGAGTAGCATCCGCATCAATGGGAACAGATGGGATCAACCCAAGGGTGATGAAAGAGTTGGCTAACGTCACCATGAGCCCTCTATCATCTATGAAAAATCACAGTGATCAGGAAATATGCAGATGACTGGGAAAAGGTTAATGTTGTGACCATCTTTAAAAAGGCTAGAAATGAAAAATCCATAGAATTATAAGATGGTCAGTAGATGCAGAACAAAGTGGCCATCACAAGTGAGCATGGCTTCACCAGCCAAAGGACAAGGGTCTAGAGGGCTGCCAAGATAATCAGAATCCTGCAGCACACTGTTCTTGAGAAGAGGATAAGAGAGCTAGGTTTATTTAGACTTGGGAAGAGGCAGCTAAGGAGTAATTTCAAACCAGCCTACAGTTACCTGAAAATGTAGCTGCAACAATGATAGAAAAAAATCCAACCAAACAACACTCTTTGTAGTGACCAAAGATAATGGCACCTGAAATAATGGCAACCCAAGATAACAGCAATGGACACAAATTTGAGTTTCAGACATTCAGGATGGACATTAAGAAACGTATCATAAGGTGGGACATATCATGGCAGTAGGACAACATGTTTGGAGAAGCTGTGGAATCTTCATCCTTGGAGCTGGTCCAGACAAAGCTGCAGCTGACTGACCCAGTGTTAGTGACTTTCCTGCCTCAACAAGAAAATCGGCCCTCATGACCTATAAAATCTCTTTCCTATCAATATTTCTTTGATGCTATGACACTTTTTGCCACCCTGTAGCAACTTGTACTACAGCCCAACTTTTTCAGACCATTCCATCAATTTCTCAGAATCAAATTCTGTCCTCCAATGTATCTGCATTTTTTTCTACTTACATTGTAAAATTTGACAACTAGACTTTTATTCTATCTTCCACATCACTATCAAAACAGAACTCAGGAAGCAAACCAGCCAGACTGTGCTCTGACTGTCAGATGAAAAAGATACATCCTCTAAATATTCTCCAGATATTAACTGTTGTAATTTTTTAACTCTCTTACCTACAATACTTTCACTTAGCCACTGCTTCCATAGCTTACACATAAAAAAATCCTGTGAAATGTCTCAAAAGCTTACTAACTTCAGCAGGTTATTCTTATAAACATTGTTAAAACTGTTAAAATATAGACCCAGAAGGAAAAAAAACCAAACAAAAAACCAAAACAAACTCCTTTCAATACCTTTTTTTGTTTGCTTTTATGGACTTTCAACAACTAAACTTTCCTTTTCTATCCTTAAATTAAGACTTGTTTGGCACTCAGTTATCTGGTAACTGTATCATCAGACTCCTCCACAGTCAAGTTTATGAACTTGTACTTTGCAGATGCAGCTTTCAGGGCCAGTTTGGTTCATAACCACCAAGATACTCCATCAAGCACATAAACTAGTGACCGCTACTAGACCAAAAAAAGCTAGGAAGAGCTATATAAGGTGGCTCCACGCAAGAGTGTACCGCAACTGCCTCTCTGTATGCTCCATATTTTTCCATTAGCTGAATTATTCCTGTTCCTCTCTCCATTACACAGAGTTGACAGTATGTATTTTAAACACATTCATGTCTGTTGATCTCTTGCTAGCTTATTCTCAGTATCTAGGTTGAATTTCTTTCTTGTCCCTTTGCTTTCTCATCTCTTCCACTCTAGTCAATCTTTTTCCTCACCTACAGAGTTGCTAACTGAAACCTGCAGCTGAGACAAAAAAAAAAAAAAAAAAAATGTTTAAAAAATCAAAGCTAGAGAAGAAAAAAATTCCTGGAGCCAACTGTTTGGAGTCTAAAGTGCCTGGAAAATACTTTTACATTTTGTCCCTTCTCCCACACAGTGATGTTTTCCACCTGACACCCTCAAAGACCATTAAATGTCTCTGGGAAATTCATCCCATGTCCTTCTTCCAGAGGCAGCTGGCAGACTCCTAACCAGAGTCATACAGAATACTTGGTCTTGTAAGTGGACCCACAGGTCAGGGCAGGGTATATCCTCAAAGATCTTCTGTGAAATCCAGGTGAAGGTTTGAAACCATGGACAGTTGCATAAGGCACAAACTCTACTGTGCTGCAATCTTAACCTTCCTCTCTTCAGTACGGGATTCTCTTCATGATTCTTTCAAGATATATCAGTCCATATTCACATCTAAAAATAGCTGACATCAAAGATAAAATCTGTAGGAAATGACAGTAACAGTTTCCGCGTCAAATCCCAAAAGGATTCTCCTCACATCTGCCAGATAACGAAGTAGAATGGAGCAGGCTGTCCTGGCCTCATCAGGTCTCTTCTTATATGCTTCAGGTCATAGCTATTTAAAATGTGTATGCACAAAACACATGTACACAGGCAAAGGAGAGAGGTGAACACCACTCATAAGCTAAAGCAGCAATGTATTTTCCTTTATGATGCAAGTAAGCATTAAATCCCCTCTAACCCCAACCTTTTGTAGTAAAAACTAGAACTAATTTTGTGCAGACGAGATTAATCTTTAACATAAACAGTGGAATCTGGAGATCATTTTCTTGGGGAAAGTTGGTTTGTTGGGTTTTTTTTAGTACAAACTTAACCATATACTAAATGACCAACATGGCAAGAGAGACAGTGTATGGCTGAATAATTGCTAAATTACTATACAGTATTATGAGAAATTATTTCAAAAGCCAAACAAAAAACCACTAGAGAAATTCAACAGTACCACTCCCTTCGAAGTTAACTGGCCAACGTGCTTTGTAATCTTGTAATTAATACTAAATTTTAAAATTATGACACTAGTTCCTTTATTCCTTCAACCAAGCAAGCAAAGTGACACACAGAACAAAAAGATACTATTTCCACTCAGGAAATCTGATCCTAGGTTACATTCTTTTCCTAAATGCAAATGAAATACATAGAGCAAATATAAGTGCATGTTGAAGCACTGTGGCTCAACCAAGGTAACGTTATCAGCAGGGGGCAGCAGGAACCTTCCTGGAAGCTTCGTTTCATTCCCGAATACCCTGCAAAATGTGCTCTCTTATATTTCTCAATTCTTGCAAGTGGCTTTTTATAATACATCCCAAAGACTAGGTTCTGTCATCCTCTTCATTATGGGCTAAGAGAAGGGGCTTAAGCTGCTGGCTCCAATACAGATATGAGTGACAGGATGAAGGCAAAGTATGCTTGGAAAATCTCAGAAGAAAGAAACATCCGTGCTGACCAAGCCCCAGAACACCAGCATGTATAAAAGGAGATGATCTGATATTGTAATTACACCTCACTGTAACAGTCTTACAGACAGTTCAGATTTATAGATCTTCCTTAAGATTTTGTGATAGTTTATATAAACTGTTCCATTTTCATGTTTTTAAAATGAATCAGGGACTACACTATGACAGCTTGTTAAACTAATGACTAAGTAAGCAAGCTGACACATTGAAATTAATTCCTCATTGCACAGGGGCATACATAAACACCTTGCAACATAATCCTATTTATTTTCACTCATAGGGCTTCAAGAGTTCACATCTGGGAATTAATTTTCACATTTTAATATTATAAAAGGAAGAACATTAGGCTTTGTGTGAAGAATAAAAATGGGGCCATCAAGAAGCACAAAGTCACAGATTAAAAATGGTACTTTGAGATTTACCCTTTATATCCCCTGCTGCACGTATTTCACAAAGTAATAAATATAACTCAAATAATAATTTCTTATGAACTAATAATAGTGCAACTGCAAAAATGATTGATGCTGTGAAGAACTGGCATCCTGAAAAACCTCACTGGAGTTAACAAAAATAAAACAAATGCCTCTGAATTTGCATGCAGAACAAGGCCATGTCTTCCTTCACCGAAGTGAAGCTTCTCTCATCATGTTGCCAGTAATCTGCTTACCTGCAGCAAAGAGCATGACTGCAACTGGTCTGTAGAACCGCCTCCGCGATCCCACGCAGATAGAGATCAACCCAACCAGGAAAGCTATGAGAATAATGGCAGCACCACCCAGCAGCAAAGCAAGAGTAGCTATCTGCCAGTCTAGGGGGAAAAAAAACAGAGAGGAAAACAATAATAAGCAGTTTCAGTAAAACAAGTCCATAGGTCAAACAGAAACAGCAGAATATGAGGAACATAAAAGGCTGCATCAAGGCTCGAGTAAACAACAACTGTGCTTCAGATTTCTTTTCTCCTAATTAGTGAAACACCTTTATACAACAGATGCAACTCAGGAGCAGAATGCTACAACCTCCCACAAGTCTTCTAGGGCTTAGTCAGCCTTTCTGGGATTTTGGCTCTAGTAAGAATGTATAATTTGGTCCCCTGTTTTTTGTCCAACTAAGAATGAGAAATTGAGGTTGGGTCACAACTAGCTAGCCCCCGGTCTGCAGTAACCTCACATAAGACAGTGAAAGTCAAACCTCTACTTGAGCTGATTAGGATGACATAGGAAGGCTCATTTTAAAACATTGGTTATCCTTAAGTGTCAGTTTTTCTTTTCTTTCCCCCAAATCAGCTTCTGGATTTGGCCCAGTGTATTTTCTAATTATTTTGATACATAAAGAATGCAGTTATAAACAACATCCTTGCAGTCTTACATCATATAAATGATAAATCCATTTGCAAGCTGATGATCTAACTCAAGAACTTACGTAGGATTTTAGAAAGGCATGGGCTTTGTGCTGCCTCTCTCTGCTGAAGACTAAGTCAGATCTTTTCTCCCTCCAATAACAGTCATCAAGAAAAACAATCAGATCACTCCTATCTATTAGTACAAGGAAGATGATCTAAAATCCGCTTTTGGGGAAAGGACCTATGGATCCAATGCATCTCTCATTACTTTGAACATACTAGCACTCATACAATATTCAGAATAAAATGTCCAAATGCATGACACAGGTCCAAGAAGAGATTAATTACTTCCAAAAAAAATTTAGAGATACTGAGGTTACTAAAAGAAGAACAACAACAAAAATCCACATCCTTTTTTTGGAAAAGAGCAAAAGTCAGTGTTTTAAAAAACAGTACATCCAGTTTCAAGCAGGATCTAATCTGCTGAAGATACCAACAGTGCAGCTGTCAGGCTTGGGAATGGAAGGCTGGCAGCTATTATCACCAAACAGCCTTCATATATTATATGAAAAAAGGATGAAGGAGATTAAAGAAGAAAGTGAACAGAAAAGCCGCAAAAGCATTGCTTAAAAAAAAAAAAAAAGTTATTTTAAAGGTGGCTTTGTGCAAGTACACGTTTATTTTCATTCTTTTTAGACATCCAGATGTTGTTTACTAATACTTACAGAAGTACTCAATCATCCAAGCTATTTTACTCCCAAAATCGAAGGCTGGGAACAACCTCTTGCTCTTCTACCACCAGCAGTGTAATCCCTAACATCAGTCTTCTGTGTCCCCTAACTGCTTTATTATTACTGAGATAAAAATGTGATTTTAGTTATGGATAGGAATGTTATGAAAAGTGGTTTTTACTGCTGACATGATCCTTCACAAACACCAAGTGGTCAGTGCACTGATGATTTAGAAAGTATTCTTCCAATATCTGAGTGCATTACAGATACAAAATGCAGAAATAAAATTAAAAGAATGGACTGCTCTGGAACAATACGAAAGGCATCCTTGAACTAGAAAATCACACAGATTCAAAGACTAGACTCATAAATCCATATTGCCCCAAAAGTTAAAAGCCATGCCAAATTAATGAAATGATTTAAAATGCCAGACAGAAAAACTCAGAAACTAAGATTTTTGGAAGCTATTATAAATAATAAAATAGTAAATGCTACCTTCACATTGATCAGACGCCAAAGTCTAATACAAACAGAAGGTGTGCAACATTGGAGTAACAGCTAAATGGAAAAAAGCTGAGTATCCTACCGCTTTCCAAAACCACATTGGCAAGACCACCAAAAAATGAAAATAACTAAGGCAAAAATGATATAAGCATGAGGTTAGAATATAGTTTCGCTTTCAAGACACATACCCATGGATTTTAGAAAGGTTAAAAAATAAACAAACTACATCACTATAGTACTGATGTGGGAGGGAAAAGGACAAATGAGTGCTGGGAGACACCTACACTCCCAACTAAAAAAGAACTGACTTAAACAAAATTAATTTCTTGAGTAAGAGAACCTACTCAATGATGTTGACAGTAGGAGAAAACCAAGGTTCCTAATGTTCCTGACTACTAGCTGAGGCTCAGGTATTGAATGTTGTGCTCTGAGCTGCAATGTCTGGAACTGCCTCCCTATTTTGGCTCCAGACTCCATTGGCAGGAGCATACAATACTACCAGCCTTTGCCTTGAGCTGCAGCCAAGAGAGATTCTGGTTAAGGAAGGTAAGATGTTAGTGCACAAAGCACATTGGACTGAATTTTCTTTTACTACCTACCATGGAAGCTACATGTATAAGTCTCCTTGTTATCTTAAACCTTAACTTTCAATCCTGAAGTCATTTGATCTGGTCACAAAATAAAGCTTATGTTGGATTAAGGAAGCAGTATCTTTTGCATGAGCCTTCTACTTAACAGCAATTACTTTTTGAGGAAAAATTCCACGCCACTGGACTTTACACAAAAGAAAGGAAATATCAAAAGAAAACTGAATCACTACTTCTGAAAGGAAGAACACCCTGTTAAGTTAGATACCTACAGCAACACCACACAGAGCAAGTGCAGTTTTCTACAATAAAAATCTGTAGTGTTCCTCGGACTACCCCAGAATAATTTATAATACACAGCATCAAAATTGGATCAGCAGATTGTTCTGTTACATTATGTTACTGGTACACAGAACATAAACATCATAAACCTACTTCAGAGTATCCAAAATATGCTTGCACCATTTCTAGGCATGCACCAATCATGCAAATAAGATACTAGACTCAGTTCAGGAGGCTCAGCAGTTTGGTGAGACTGCTTGTTCTCACAGAGATAGAAACATGCATAAACATGAGCAAAACAGGACCTTATAGACAATAATTATTAGTTTCTTGGATTCAAAACACAATTTGGGTACGCTTTAGGAATGCGTATCAGTACTTTTCACTGTACATCGCTGCAGTTTATTTACACTACACATCCAATAAGAAAAATGTTAAAAATTAACACTTCTTGTGTAAGCACTCCCACAATAGAAAGTTTTACATTTTAAAAATCACTGTCATCTCAATCACGTGCAAATTAAGTTGTTATGTTTATAACTGTAGAGTCAACAGAAAGTGTAACTTCAGTTTTTTTCAGTGTTCTGTCATTTCAGCAATATGTTAAGAATTACACTGATGATGCCACCTATCCCATCCAAACAACTCAAAGGAAAGCATTTTTGACAATTGTTAAGCAATTTGAGACAGATTTAAGAAAAGCCTCGCTTATTGTATACTATTTTTAGGTCTGAAAATCTAAACATGTTTTTGTAGTACACAAGAAGCATCACCATGTCTATAACCATGGGAAATATATACTGCTATTCTGATAGTGATGATAGCGTCATTGTAACAATCTGCCTGTTAGTTTAGGGATGTGAATTCCAATATTTTGAAATAATATAAACAGGAACCTAGATACTTAACACATTTTCAAAACATATATGGTGTAAAATTTATTAGAATTACCATCTTTGGTTAATAAAGCAGACCCACAAACCGTGACAATACTGTTTCTTTTCAGTTAATTTCTCATAGATAGGTCAGTGTCTTTTTGTAAGGACTACTTGGTGTGATTGCTCTTTGGAAATTCTGCCTGTTTCTTAATGGTATGGAAGCACAGGGTTAATTGCACATTGAAATGTGTGAACCCTCCTCCCTTCTTCCCCCAAATGAAATGACCTAAGGCTTTAAGTTGTATATTCATTTTTAATTAAGACCAGCTCTATCTGCTCTGTTTCTTAGGCAAAATAATACTTCTGTACTAGGATAAAATCAGGAAAAGCCATAACAGAAGGAGAAAGCATCCCAAAGTTCTGAAATGTTTATTTTAATAACTAGATTTTTTTTTTTTTTAAACACAAGAAAGAGTAATGCAAAAAGCTAGCACTATCATAGATTTCATGTTTCCAGTGAGTTCCCACAAAATTACATATTTCATATATGTGGTACTCTACAGTAAAAGGAATAATGGACATTAAAACATACTGGGGAATACGTGAAACATTTGTGTATAGGGCTCTTTCAGATAATGCAAGTGAACTGAATTAATCTCTTGGGAAACTATCAAGTATTCCTTTCTTTAATAAAATGATTCTCCACCAAGTCCTGTCCTCATAGAGGCTGAAGTAAGAAAATGCATGCAGCTGTTGATGAAGGCAGTGACTGAGCTTCTTCTAGCACAAAACAAAACCTTGGTAAGAAACAAAACACAACACACTCTTAAGTTTTTCTGATTCACTGCAAAGCTTTCACTTATCATGTACCTGCCCTCAGTCAATAAATATTCTTAGAAATTACAGCATTTAAATTCAAGAATAATGAATTTGAAAGAACGTGTCAAGTACAGCACAGAAAGTTGAGGCACCCACGCATAAGAAATTAAATATAACCCACTGAATGTCATAACAATCAACTAAGATAAATAAGATAGCTAGAGATACTCCTAATTGCTTCATATTCAGAACTATTACTAAGTTTATAAACACCCATCAACTTAGTCATCAAATAGTCAACAGAAGTTTAGAAAGTATAGTGATTACATAAAACCACAAAAGTAGAATCTAGTTTCTGAAAGCGCATTTATCATACAATCAGTAAGTTGTCCTCTTTTTTCAGCATGATCAGATGCACAGACTTCTGTGGAAAACTAAGCTCTACTGAACTCAGTGGATAATACCAAGGTAAAGTGAGTACTGCAGTGGCCATTAACCTCTCATATACAATTACTCCATGGAAAAGTCAGTCCTTTGGAACCTCACCTTAGCCAAAATGATGATTGTAAGGAGTTGCTCAGATGGATTGTGCTCTGGACAAAGGAGATACAGGCTAAAGCTGTGAAGCCCTGTGTCCCATAAGTTACTCAGAGCATACTCCTCCACTCTTGTACAGCCAGCATCACAAGAGCCTTTGAGACTCCGTAGCAAGTGCTTCCGCACACTGCAGCAAGAAGCACTTTCTGGCAGAACCCATACCAAACATCCAGTAAGTTGCTCTAGCCAGTTTTCTACAGTGAGCCCTTATGCAAAAATCACACTAAATACTGCCTGCACGTTGTCAGTTTGAATAGTATGCTTATTACCACTAGCTGCTGCACAGACATACATTTTTGGATGAAGAGTAAGATTTTTCTGAAGTGGATCCTCAACTCACTCAGACACTTAAAAAGTGCTGCCAGAGCTGTGGGAACCAGCCAGCTGTGGCTGAATGCGTAATTTCCTTAAGACAGAACTCAAACACTCTACACCAAAGCATTCTTCTGAAAGACATTAATTTGAACACACAAAATAACTACATGAGGTCACAGATAGGTTAAAAAGAAGCTGTTCATGGAAGAGACAAAACTATTTTCTGCTTCTTCACCAGATTTAGGTACTGAGCTAGTCCCTAAGAAATGAGCCTTCATCCACACACAGCAGCACATGGGACAAAGCCCTTGATAACCCAGGTTTTGAACAAAGCAAGAGGGCTTAAAAGCGAGGCTGTCTCATAGCTCAAGTCCACCAGAATTTTGACAACTCCCAGGCAGAAATTTGAGCATTTTATCCTGGGTACCAAAATCCCTAATTGCCTGCTGTGGAGTATTCAGAGGCTCCACATAAGGCATCAGTCACTTTCCACTTACTGTACAAGACACTGCAGGATGATTTAGTGATCCTGACAACACGTGGATAGTCATTTAGAGCCAGTCAAAAAGGAGAACAAGCACAGAGACGTGTCCAAGAAACAGCTAACGGGTGCAAACCCAGGTATACCTATGTCTTGTCAAGATGCAGAATGCTAATGACCACAGCTGACTAATGAAGGAGGAAAGGCACACAGCTTCTCCTTAGAAGCAACGTACAGGGGCTAGAGGACTTCTCAGAAACTGCAAGGTCTTTGCTTCCCAGCTCCAGACTCAAACCTCTGCTCCATTTCCCAGAATAATTTCTTAACCACTAGGATAGACTAAAACTGCTCTCCTCTTCTGCCTACTAGACTAGATGGAGAAACAAAGGCAGGAGATCTATGAAGTCTGTGAAAAAATAGGTACAAGGGAATCCAAATTTGAGTCTTGAAGCATCCCTTACCTAACTGGTCCCTTCTAACTTCATGGGACTGTTTACGCACTGACACACAAAAAAGCTGAGCATTGCTGTAAGTCAGCCCAAACTCAGGGCTCTCTAACCTTTGACGGAAAAAGCCTTTACCAGTCAGCTATAGAGTCCCTCTTGCTTGGGCTCCTCCTATGGCTTTCTTTTTCTCCACAGGAAGAAAACCTCCACCAGAGGAGAAGAGGCTGGATCTGTTCCAGGGAAGGTAACAGCCTGCTGACAGGATGCTCAGGGCAGTAGGTGCTCTACTACCTAACCTCCTCAGCCTGGGAAGGAGGTGCTTGCTAAGTCAGGGGAATAATCAGGCAGTCTCTGTTCACCTTTCAATGGCAAGAGGACCTCTCCTGCTTTCCACCCGAAGATGCCACTGAGCACGCAGGACATAGCTTGGTTCCCAGAGAAGTGAACAGCACACAAAGCAGAAATGCTCTGTTTCTCAGGGTGGTTTCTACAGCAGCTCTGAAAAAAAACTAGGCATCACCTGCTTGATGTCTCTTTTATAGCTGCTATGTTCATATGTGGCCCTGAGACTGCTGGATTCAAACTTCCTGTGTGCTTTGACACTGCAGCAAGTTTTATCTCCCGTTTGTACAGAAGATCAGACTGAACAACAAAAGCAATAAAAATATGGTAAGCAACTCTGCTATTGTGCAAAGGAGATGGATTTTGCAAGACAAGAAGACAGTCTAATGCCTGGAGGAGTGTTACAGATGTGTGTCAGTGGGCAGATGAGTAAGCACCTGCTATGTTTCAAGTTGCTCATACATCTCTCCTGAAGATTAAAGCTTAGATACCTTATTTATACAAAATATATACACTTGGAGGGCAAACGGGGTGTGTTGTACACCCACTCTTCGAGCCATGGCCTGCCTTTATTTGTAAAATCATGAAGTAAATTCCTTCAAATGCAGTTCATCCTCAAACAGTTAATTGGTGCCATTATATAAATCTTTATTATTTAAAGGCAGCATGCCTTGCACATCATTTTGCCAACAAAAGACTTCAAGACAAGCACAGCATTACAGAAAACCATGTAATCTATAATTCATTCACAGAATAGTACAGCATGTACTCAGGCATTTCTTCCATTGGATACACAGCATTCTTCTGAGATTAGCTCACTACTATGCCATTTTAATTATTGGATATTCATTCATTCAATAAAAAAAAAAAAAAGCACACATCTACAACTCTAACAACCTCAGAGAAACCTGGAAATCTCAGAATTATGTCATTAGGAAAGAAGTGTGGGAGATGTGTTAAACCAGCTTTTCAAGAAAAGCTCACCTTTTTTGACCTCTTCTATATATATTACTACATTTTAGTAATCTGAAGGAAAAAGTATATTTCAGGTTGGAGCAGGAATGCAATTATTTCCCACAGTTACTGATGTTCTTCAAGCAAATTGGCAATCTTTTGCCATTTTCATACCTCATACCATTGTTCCTTGCAAAAAATAATTAGGATTTAAAATAGCGCCAGGAGTACTTCCCATCAAAACTATGGCCTTTATATTACAGAATTGGAACAAGTAAAAACACATGAAGCAATTGAAGCAATACAGCTGTATAGACTTTATCCTGCCTCCTGCTTTCCATCTTGAATCTTATGTGGTCATCTTTAGCCATAAATCAGTACCAGAGACAAGATTACTCTTTCCGTGATTCTAAATATAAAATCTCATCAAATATTTAAACCACTATATTATTGCTAACACAAGGAACATCTTTTAACATACTGGTGCAAAACTTCTTTATATAATAAACAAGACTTAAAGCAACAGGATAACATTACTGATTTTAAAATTACAGTGAACACAGCAGTAACAATAACCCATTAAAGCTAGAAGTCTTTTTTCTGTTGTTTGTTTTTATGGGGTTAGGTTTGGTTTTTTTCAGGAGTATTATCACTGATAAAGTGTGGTGCTCTTGACCTGAGCAAATAAACACATGCAAACTTCATGTATTACACTCAAATGTGTTGTAACCATGTCTCTTAGCTAACTGGAGAACAGCGGATGAAATGGTAGCCTCCATCACACTGCAAAGTCCAGACTACTAAACAGGACTTTTAGATCTGCTGCTCCCACAGCGCTTGAGAAGTCTGAGGCTAAAATAACTGCTCTGTTTGTAAAAGAGGGAGCACATCTAAACACATTCTATCTAGGGCTACTGTGAGGAGTAGTCAACAAATTCAAGGCTTTCTGAACACACTGAAGGAATCAGGTAGACACTGGGCATAAATAGCATCAGTCATCACCGAATCACAAAATAATTTAGGTTGGGAAGAACCTCCAGAGGTCATTCTAGTCCAGTTCCCCACGAAAAGCCAGGCCAGCCTCCAAGTCATACTCAACTTCAAAGTTAGATCAGCTTGCTCAGGGTCTTAGATGCTGAGTTTGAAGTCATATGGCTTTTGATTTTATATCTACCTTCAGATGAAGCATTGGGGATGATTATTAAAGAGAGTAATATGCAAAATGACAGACTACAGCTTTCAAAACCAGAAGGAATGTTTTATTAATTTCTCCTTACATTGCATGAACCACTTTCTTCAGACTTGGTAAAATTACATTCTTATTTTATAGCGAATTATCAGGCTTGCTGAGCTTTTTACAAGTATGTGTCAACATCAACACTGAGCAATGGTCCAGATTTTCTAATGAGGAAGCTGCTTTTGAGCTAGCAATTTCCCCGTGGAACAACTCCTTAAATTCAAACCAAGCAGATACCATCCAAGACTACTGAGCCATGTCAATTCAGATATCTGCATCTAATGCATAATTAAGGTTAAATCCCTACGCGTGCTACTGAATGAACAGCCTCTGATGCCTGGTTTTTTTTAAGAACAAATTATAACACAATTATACACGTAAAACAAGACACAAGTTGTTTTACTGCACTATGTTGTAAGTTCAGCTTAGTGGTTTGCTCACCACGAAGTTTAAATATGGCCAGAGGCCCCGCTGCATGTATTTACTTAAAAATGTTTTGTTTTTCAAACACTGATGGACAGTTCTTAGAGAGTATAATATTCCTAAAAAAAAACCCTGAATGTTCCATAAACAGATATACAGGTTGTTAAGTAACAAAGTCACATACCCCCATCCAGAAGAATGAATACAGCTAATTGGAATGAAAACTATTCAAACTTATGTAAGCTATTTTCACAATAAACTGAAATGCTGCAAAGGAGCCATTATTTTCTACAAATAGCAAATATGTGTACTGAATAAAAAATACACAATGTTTACCTATAAATCAGATTCTATGGAATAATTTATGTTTTTTGTATCATATTTGTGTATCTTTGATTATGTCGCTATAACATTATGTGAACTATAATAGCTGCAGTCTATTGTACAAATTCAAATTTACTGTAATTAATTCTGCAGGAAGATGACAACTGTGTGCACAGGTACAGACACACCAGACAGTTGTACATAAGATGCACTTAATTTTAGGCAACTGCTGTGATAGAAATAAATATTCATACATAATTCTTAACTCTTGATAAATCCATAAGTGAACCATCACAGATTAGACATAATCCACTTCAAATGAGGTAAAAAAAAAAAAATATTTTCTTCAAAGACACCAAAAGAACACTCCAAACCCTGTAAGTTTCAGTTTTTTCAGCTCCTCCTTACGTAGCTATTAGTGTAATTTTTTTAATTTCATCAAGGGAAGAGAGATGAAGGATATGCAATACCTTTCTGAAATTACAGGAAAGAATTGAACAGATGATTTACCTACACCCTAAAGACCCAAAAAGAACAAAAGCAAATTAAGATGAAATGTTTTATAATATTCAGATTTCTAAAAAATTGACTATTTTACATACTTGAACCATCACTATTATGAAGTACTTGCACAACTTTATCAGTAGTACATGAGAGCAAGGGATTGCTTGCAAGCTGTAAAAAAGGCTCTCAAAACAGTGAGTGAATGAACGCACACACACACATACTCCAAGGACTAGCAACACTCAAGGAAAAACAAGGGATTATTTCCCGCTATAGCAGACAATGCAATCATGGTCTGTACAGCTCCTTCTTCTCTCCGTCACTACATTGCCCTTTAGATAGCAGTCAGGGGTCCTAAATCTAATTACAACAAAAGTTTTTAATTAAAACTTGAACATGCTTTAACAGCTTCTAGTGTGAGCTTACCCTTGATGGTGCCACTTGAGGTGCTCTCCTTCATGGGATGATGAAGTAAATCTCTTTAAAACCAAGGGTGAAGATGCCTTTTTCCTGTGTGTACTACTGCTTTCCACAGCTAGCTAGCTACAAAGCTCTTTGGACCAGTATCAAGCTAAAGAGCTTTCCCTGTGGGAGCTCTCCACTACCTCCAAAATATACTGCTTGCTAGATTCTCAATGTAGGAGGAAAGTGCACTTAAAATATTAAGGCAAGCACAGAAATTTTCTCAAAAGATGAGCACAGTCCAACTTGGTGAACTTACTGGGAGCCCTCCTACTGACTTTAATGGAAATTTTAACACACTAGCAGAAAGCAAAGCGAGAGCAGTACTTTCTCGTATTCCAGGTCTCCTCAGAGTGCAGCACTGTGTGCCAAACATAAGGAAAGTGAAAGGTTTATTCCAGTCACCTCAAATAAAACAACGATTCACTTCTTTCCAGTAGCTTGTGAAACCTGGCCTGATCAGACTGGAAAGTATCTGAGGAAAATGAGTAAAGCTCATACAAGGAACTTGAATAAAACTGGACAGGCAGGAATTTTTGCACAGGATAGAAGAACCACCAGGAGAGAACACATTTTCAATGCATGACATGTAATAAAACTACATTTCATTCCTATCCATCCTCACCCATTCATCTTCCACCTTCCCATAAAAGACAGGTGACCAATAAAGCAACAAAAGAGATTAGTGTCCTTTTATGCTGTTCCATAAGCTGTACCGCTCTCTTAATGTCCCACTTGTGTGTGTGTGTGTGTATGTGTGTACATATGCCTGCGTGGCAGGCAGATAGATTGATGGGGGAACCCAATAAAGTGTGTGCAAAACTGGGAAGGGGGGCAGGATTTGAAGCAGGTTCTCATTCAAGCCTTCTGAAAAGTCTTTCTGCAATCAAGGGGATACTATTTCAGGAGACAGGGAGAAGGGACAAAGGATTCACGTTGCTAAGGAGACACATAGAAGCTGACATTCCTACATAAATTTCCATTTATACTAGGGAAGGAAAAGAAAGCTCTCTGAAGTTTGTGTAGATACCCTGGTAACTGATTGAAAATGACATTTCTTTACAATTTCTTCTGGCATTATGTGATTTAGAACAAAAACCCAAACAAATTCAAACCCTCAAATATTACTCCACACAATGACAGGAGGAAAAAAAAAAAAGAGCACAGCAGCAAAGGAACCTGTGCAATTCCTACTCAGGCAGAGATCGGTTATTTCCTAGAACCTACACAAAGATTTCAGAGAAGCGAGGGAAAAGGAAAGCATCTAGAATACACAGTAAGCCCCTTGCTTCCCTTTCCCCCCCCCCCCCCAAACATCTTGTCCCTGTATGATTTACGCACCGGAGAGCACAGTGATCCAAATGGATGAGTTACCAACGCGAGTATGTGTAGGGAGGACAGGGATGGGGATCAAAAGGGGAAGGGGGTGGAGAGGAAGAGGCTGGCTTCATTTGTCTTTGTTTCTATTGGGACTCCAAAGTTACTATCAGGCATATATGTAACTAGAACAACCCATGCAAACCAAAACAATCATGGCACTACAAAGCAATTTACTGAAAAACATTCAACAGGCAGCTTGTTTATACCATTCATAACCCTTTTTAAGTACTCTTAGCAACAATGAAATGACATTAAAAAAAAAATAGAAAAAAGGACAGAATAATCGATGACCAAAAACCCTAGAAAGCGTAAGAAAAATGAGCAATAAGAAATCAAAACGGGTACTGTGCCGAACAGGCAAAGGAGTATGAAAGACGAGGGAAAGATCAGTACCTGACAGAGAAAGACACACAAGCACAACCCAGGGGGATGTAGGGAGCCAGACTCAGGCGTGCACGCTCTGGACAAAATAACAATCGGGTTTGCCTTAGGAAGCCCCAGCTTTTCAAGATTAGTGATTTCGGGGTATGGGGGATTATAAAATACTTGATCTCCCTTCTCATACAGCTTCTCACTGTATGGGTACAACTACAACACGGAAAGACAATCAAAACTGGCGCAAACTCGAGTTCTTCCCTCGAGTCAAAGGCAGACACGGAACCAGACATCCCTGTCGCTTACAGCATCCAACCTCACGCCTCCCCCGCACCCCTGGCCATCCGGCGGGCGCAGGGACGAGCCGAGGAGGGAGCCCCGGTTCCCCCCACTCCCGCCGTTTACAGGGACTGCCACCGCCCGCGCCCCAGCCTGCGAGCAGGGAGGTGTGGAATCGGGGCCGCGCAGCCCGGGGATGGGGAGGAGGAGGAAGCACCGGGACTGGGAGGAGGATGAGAATGGACGAAGCAGCTCGGGATAGGGAGGGCTGCGGAGGTCGGGAGGACAAAGGTGCCGGGGACTTTCCCTGGCGGCGGTTGCCAGCGTAGGGAGCAGGGACGAGAGCGGACGAGGCGGGAAGTCCGGCGGGGAGCCGGAGGGTGGTGGAGCAGGGCCCCGGGCACTGCTCTGGTCCAGCGGAGGCTGGAAGAGAGCGGTGGAGGCTGGCCCCGTGAAGGGGCAGGGACCCAGTCCCGGAGGGCGCAAGGGTGAAGAAGATCAGGGTATGCTGGAGGGGCCGCCAGGGCACGGGGGGCTGGCTGGGGTGTCAGCCTCAGTGTTCGGGGTGTAGACCCGGAGGAGCACGAGGCAACCGAGGTAGAGAGAAAGGGAGGGACCGGGAAGGAGCCGGGCTGCGCGGTCGTGATGCCGCCGGCGGAGGGGAGTGGAGCGCGGGGATGCCGGGGCAGACCCGGGGCAGCCGTATCTCACCGCTGTGCAGTGTCGACTCGCAGAGCCAGCTGTCCAAGTTGCCGGGCTTGCGGCAGGACTCCCAGAGGGACAGGTAGTATTGGTGATCCGCCGTCACCCAGGCGGGGCTCAGCACGGCTCCCAGGTCCAGGCACAGCGCTAGGAAGATGCACACCAGCCCCACGAGCTTCAGCGGGGTCAGCACCGAGACGCGCACCTCCTCCATGCCGCTGCCGGACGAAGCCATAGGGCCCGTGGGGAAGACGGAGGAGGAGGACGAGGAGGACGCGCTGCCGCCAGCCCCGAGGGGAACAGGAGCGAAAGCCCAGCTCCGCGCCGAAGGGGCGGGAGGGGGGAAAAGCAGCGAGACCAGCGCTGACTAACGGCGAGGACAGGCTTTCGCAGGCAGCGGACAGCGTCGCTCCCTCCTTCCTTCGTTCGCCGCGCTGCCTCCTCGGTGGATCAGGTGCAGAGCTCCCCCTAGCCCCTCCGGCGCCGCCCGGTGCGGCCCGGCGGTCATGTAGGCCCGCATGCTTGCCGCGTCGTCCCACAGCGTCATCGTCCAGAACGTCCAGCGCCGGTCCGGCAGCAGGGACCCACGGTGGAAGCCCGGCGCCCGACGCACCTGCCGCAGGCTCCGCATCGTATGCAGCGCGAACCGCGACAGGAACCGCACGGAGCGCAGGCGCAGGCGCGTGACGCTGACGAACGGCATGGGCTTGAGCTTACAGGCACGAGTACAGCAGCGCAGGGAGTACGCCGCCCATGTCGACGACAAGCACAGGGGCGCGTCCACGAGATGATGGCCACGAGTGTGGAAGGGAAAGGCCTGGGAAAGGGCACG
>JBCJKH010032515.1:5608-20117 GCA_039877255.1 Loriculus beryllinus
CTGGAATGGGTTGCCCAAGGAAGTTGTGAGTGCTCCATCCCTGGCAGTGTTCAAGGCCAGGTTGGATGAAGCCTTGGATGACATGGTTTAGTGTGAGGAGTCCCTGCTTATGGCAGGGGGGTTGGAACTACACGATCGTAAGGTCCTTTCCAACCCTAACTATTCTATGATTCTATGACATGCAGAGGTTTTTTGTGCAGGGTGCTTACTAGTTCCTTTATCTTTCCATCTGGGTAACAAACTATTCCCAGCACTGGCTTTCTGGAACCACAAAGGGCATCCCAATTTCCAGTTTAGTACAGCAGTGGCAGGGCTATTCTCTCTATGAATCACTTTCAGAACAGCAATTTTTTTGTTGATAGCTTCGGCTGAGAGCTGGGTAAGGTACCTCTAATTTTCATCTGTACCCACTTACCAAAGATCAGGTGATACATAATGTGTTTTGGTGTGTCCAAGCCCTAGGAAATGTCCTTAAAATATACAATTTAGAATTAATTGCATTTATGTAGATGGTGAATACATTCAGTTGTCCATTTAATATGGCCTCTCCCCCCCTCCAGGCCATTGTCATAAATGCAGGTTGCTGCATTGATGAGTATTCATTGCCTGCTAGCTATGATTTAAAAAATATCATAGTTTTTATAGGAATATTTTACAACAAAATGGTGAAAGCGCCTTGTTGAGATCTCAAATTATCTTTTTGTTATCTTAAATAAATACTATGCTGCTATTTCTGTTTTTCTGGATCAGTTCTGACACAGGCAGGGACATGGTATATATTCTTTCAAAACAATGTGGAGATTGCACTGTTACTTGGAGACTTTGCCCTGAGGAAAAATTTGCTTTTTGCAATTGTTTGAGCTCCAGCTACATGGCTCCTTTCGATACGTAGGCTACAAAAACCTCCTACGGAATTGGGAGCAGACCAGCACAGATTGACAACCTAAATTAAGCTTAATTCTCTCCTGCAATTTAGGCCTCTTTTTCAACATTGTACCTGATAGAGCGGTTCTCCAAGACAAGTTCAGATGTTTAGATTAAGTAATTACTGCTTTAGCCTGACTGTGGTGATGAACTGAAGGGCTCTGTTTGCACTGAAACATTCTTATGTTACTAAAAACATGCAGATCCTTTAACTCAGCAGATACTTAGGGTGTTCTTGAAGGAGTTGTCTTGATTAATTCATTTTGCTGTGTTGATTTGGGTGGATCTCTCACAATTACATGCTTTAACAGCAGCATACTAGTCCTTACTTAGAAATTCTCCAGTATCATACACAGCTCCATCAGATTTGAAACTATTTCTTTGTATTTCCCTAAGAGTTGAATCATTCACAACTATTTTTTGTTTACTATCTTCTGCATTGTTCAAGAGTCAAAAATACTGCCATGATAGCATGTCCTAGTTTCTCGTGTCTTCAGACTGTATTGCTCAAAAGTTGGCTTGTTCTCTGCTTGCGCCTCTTTACTTGACATGGGAACCTCTGAATGTGATCTTAATACTCCTGTAGCTCATTGATTGACTTTTCAGATAACCACTTCTTTTCTTCCTCTAAATCACCAGAAAATTAAACACTCCTTCATTCAGGAATTTCCCATACTTAAACTACACTCCTGAAAAAGCAAGCCAACCACTTGCAAAAGATTACTTAGATATAACTTTTATTCAGGTTATAAAAGGGGGAATTTCCTTCCTGCTTTTGGGAAGTCTGAATGCGTTTTAGATCATCCAGTTCCTGCTGAATCTGTGTATGGTTTAGTATAGCCATCTTTGAGGAGAGATCTGCAAGTTAGACTCTTATGCCATTGCTGATGATCTGCTGCTTTACTGTTGTAAGGTGATTTCATGGAGGACTGAAAAGAGCTGAGTGATGTTAGCTAATGCCTATGAGCCTTCTTTAACAAAACCAGTTATTTGTTAAAACTGTTCTACAGCTCTAGTAAGTAAAATAGAATCCATTTGAGATTTTCAGAGGGCAGCCTAGTTGTTCCCTGTACGCTCATGAAACTGCACCATAGAGCCCAGACACTGTAGAAGTTTTGTGAGTCATAGCAGAGCTCGGGCTGTTGGTATGAATGCTACTCTTCCAGTTGTGCTCATCTTCTGGCTTTTCTCCTTTTTCTGATTTGAGATCCTACAGTCTCACTTTGAATCTAGCATGAGCAGCTGTGATTTCCCCAGTGAGAGAGTGCATGGCTCAGCATTGGTTTTGGGTTACAACTCGTCTCCTCAGAGCCATGCAATATTTATAATAAACTAAAAGCTCTGCAGAATTTCCAGAACCAAACTGTTCTCCAGAAAAGAGAAAAGGTCAAAAGTGGAATATACTACCCTGCTTCCCACCCCCCTAAATTTAATTCTTTCTTCTTGAGCATTCTGAAGAATGGCCTTGTATCATAAACTCCTTGAGAGTTCCTGCTTGTGGCTTTTTCTGGAGGTTTCTCTATGGTCTCTTCTGCTCTCTGAATCAGCTGGTGAGAAATCCTGCTATAATCAGGTTGTGGTTTAAGCCCAGCTGGCAACTAAGTACCACACAGCTGCTTGCTCACACACTCACAGGGCTCTGTGGGATTGGAAAGACATTTGGGGAAAAAAGGTAAAAAACCCCATGCTTTGAGATAAGAACAATTTAATAATTGAAATAAAAATAAATATAATAATACAATAATAGGGGGGAGAGAAGGGAGGGAATGTAATACCTGTTGTGCCCCTCCTCACTGGCAGAGCATGGGGCACTGAATAATCCATGACTTTAGGGTAAGTGCTACTGAGCGAAAACTGAACCCTTGGTGTGTTACCAACATTATTCTTAAACGAAAGCCGAAACACAGCATTGCACAACCTACAAGGGAGAAAATTAACTCTATCTCAGCTGAAACAAGGGTAAATCAATTCCTTCTGTTAGCTGACCTTTTGTTTAATGTCATGACGTTAAACCTAATCGCTGGTGACCTGTTGGTTTCTACTCTCCTGAAATTTGAAGTTGAAAAAACACCTTGCTTTGAATAGCAACTAAAAAGGCACCAGTTCCATGCAGTTTGACTATGTAGTGAAAAAAAACCCACCCCAGCTATGTTGTCCTCTCTTTTCCCTTATTTTCCCTAAGGAGGAAAACCCCCCAAAACTAAATCCCAGAAATTCTGAAAAAAATACGTGGAAAATCTGGGCACAAATCAAATCATAACTTTATCTACTTAAAACAATGAAAAATGTGCAATGTTTGGTGCCGCCAAACCTCCTTTGCCCCCATATATTTTTCTGCCAAGTTGAGGCGTTTGACTACTGGAAATGTGTGTCCTACCATTTGAGAAACTATGTGTATTACCTCTGACTGTATTGTTCCTGGGCATGTTTGTAAATGAAAGGTAAGTTAATATCTTGTAATGACAAATGTATTTCCTGTGCTGTGTGTGCACTTGCTTAAATGATTTTTGCCTGTTGCTGGAGAAGAAAGTAAAAATATTGAAGATGTTTGATACTAACCATAGGAACAAAAGGAAGACCTAGCTTTTTGGGGTCAGAAAAGTAAAGGAGGAGAACACACTTTTGCTTCTGAAAAGACTGGAAAAAGTGAATATACATATATATATATATATACACATATAATATAGTTGGCAGAGTGTGTAGGCCAATGACTACATAATTGTACTTAATGTTGTAGATGTTTGAACTTGCAGACTGAATGTAGAAAGAATTTAGGATGGAATATATTAAAATTTTCCTTTTTTACTATAAGACAAGATATTTCACAAGCTTCTTTTATTTATTTATTTATTCATTTTCCCCTTCCTCCCTCTTCCCCCCCCTCTTCCCTCCCAACCTATCACAGAATCACAGAATGGTTTAGGGTGGAAAGGACCTTAAGATCATCCAGTTCCAACTCCCTGCCATAGGCAGGGACACCTCACGCTAGACTGTGTTGCCCAAGGGTCTGTCCAACCTGGCCATGAACACTGCCAAGGATGGAGCATTTGCCACTTGTTTGGGCGACCTGTTCAATGTCTCTCCACCATCACATGTGTTTCCTTTTCCACTGACCCTACATCCTGCTTCTGTGGAGTAATTACAGCAATGGGAAACGCTAATATGTGTCTTGGGAGGCTGGCTCCCCAGTCCTGTCAGGTTTAATGATGCAGCACATTGAGAATGATATAACTGAATATGAACTCACCATGCTGATCCTCAGCATCCCAAGTCTTTTTGTTTATAATAATTAGTTTTATGATATTTGAAGTCATGAGGTTTGAAGAAATGAGAGTAGCCATGTATTGTAAAAAGAAGTATTCTTGAGTACAGGAAGTATTTGTGTTTATCTGCTCATTGGAGGATTTGAGATAATAGTAAACTGTCTAATATGTGCTTCTCCTGGGCCAAGTTTTTAACAGGTTTTGAGCAGATGACTTGCCTTGACTGACCTACCACTATGCACTGCTATTCATTCTGTTTATATTACGCTTCTGGTTATCTTTTCCATTTGCAGAATCTATGAAGTGTTTGATGTATTTGTATAAACAGTGTGATTCCAGAAAATATGTTCTGAATTAGATGCCATTACTGTACAACAATACACTAACAACATTTTGAGCTCTTTTCAAGTGCTTTGTTTAATAACACAGTGAATGTTATTAGACTGTTACAGTAAGTCCCATTAACATTAAAAACCAATTTGTAAAATTGAAAAGTTTTGAGTTCTGAAATTATGGAGGATATCAAATTTCAATAATCAAATTTCTGTCTTGAATTTTCTGGTGAAATGTTTTTCTACTGATTCTTGACAAAAATGCTTCGCATTAAATCAGGCTTTTGGGTTTCAGTTTTGATTATTGCGCCTTTAAAAATAATTTTCAGTGGAAATTTTTAGATTGGGATTCTGTAAAAACACAGAATTAAAAATTTCTCTACTTTTGGTTTGCCTTTCACTCACAGTACTGAAGAGTCACAAGTTGCTTCTTGAAGCCACAACTACTGGGACTACTTCTTTTCATCTAAAACAAAAGTATCTAACAGGGTCCTACAAGAAGTCTGGAGAGGAATTTTTACAAGGATGTGTAGTGATAGGTCAAGGGAAGGGCTCTGAGATGAAAGAACATAAATTTAGATTAGAAATTGGGAAGGAAATTCTTCTCTGAGGGTGGTGAGACGCTGGCACAGGTTGTTCAGAGAAGCTGTGGCTGTCCCATCCCTGGCAGTGTTCAGGGCCAGGTTGGATGGGCCTTGCAGCAGCCTGGTCTAGTGGGATGTGTCCCTGCTTATGGCAGAGGGTTGAAACTGCGTGAGCTTCAAGGTCCCTTCCAACAAAAATCACTCAATGGTATGATTCTAGTATTTTCACAGAATTGCATGTCTCCAGAATACAAATTAAAATTATTTGGAAACATGTAGAAGATCATCAATTGTTAATATAAGCAGTATACATTTTGCTTCCAATTCCCTCTATTCGTCACAGTTCCTTGTATTAGAATTTAGTCTGTACAGAGAACTTTTCCTTTGCTGCTGGAGTGGCCAAAGCTCTACTGAGCTTTGCAGTGTAAGTACCATACAGAAAGCTGTACCATGTGAAGGCATATAAATACAGTGTAATGTATACCATGTATTGCATAATTTGAGACTGCAGAGGAGCCTGTATGGGAGCTGTTGCTTATATTGTGTTCAGGACTTAAGAAAACTAAAAGGTAGCAAGACCCAGAAAAATCTGTGCTTACATTATTTTACTCCCCATGTTCTTCTTTGTCTGTGACACTTCTGCTTCCTTGTGTCCTGTCCCAAAGCTATTCTAATTGAATGGCTGTTGAAATAGTTCCAGGTATGCCATCCACAAGAAGATTGCTTCAAAACTCAGAGGGAAAGAAATCTTCCATTGGGAAAGCTTGTTTGTTACAAGGATTTACATATTATTCATATGTTTGTTTTTCTTTGAAGTAATACAAATGTTTGGTCTGGTTTATTTTAAAGACTATTTTGAACTGTTCCATTATCTGGTTTCAAATATGGCTTGTTATTTTCTTTTTTTTTTTTTTTCCCTAGTTGTTTTCAAGGCAGCTGAGACAAATATTGCCATTCAGAAGAAAATAATTGCAAACATTATCTCTCCTTGAAAAGCTGGTCTATACTTTGCATCTGTATCTATGTGTCAAGTTTCTGTAGTCAGTAGAAAATTATGCAAGCTAACATGTAGCATTTGGTAATTTGAATTTTCTTGATGTACCAAATACTTGTTCGTTGTTGTAAGTGCTGAACCATGAATAATTTAGTGGCTTTCACTTCATAATGGGCAGTGTCTGCTAACTTTGAAGTTAAGTAGTCAACTCAAAAGTTTGCTGGAGCTGACTAATGATTCACCAGAGATTTTTGAGAGATATTTTGTCATCAATTTAAAGCTCAGAGAGGTTTGCTGTTGCAGCCATCTGGTAATTCTTGGTTCTCTAGAGGAAAGAGAAGCCTTTTGATAAAACACATCAAAGCATTCTGCTCTTTCAATGACTGATACCTATAAGTAACTTAGAAGTTTCTCAAAATGATTTCACAATGCCTGACTCGTGCCAGACTTTTGCATTCTAGCTTCAATACAACACTGGTGGTGAAATATATCTTAACTTATAATTAAATCATTATTTAAATAGTTCTGTTCACGGATAATTTACAGATCTAAGTGTTTTGTAAAAAGCAAAGGGTTTCTACTTTACCAAATAGGCTGTCATGATTAATAAAATTGATGCTAAACCTTGTGCTTTGTATTAACTGTACAGGTGAGGGTACTCTCAAAGTCTCTACATGTGCTATACCATAAACCTAAGATACAGATGTACTCTCTTAGACTGTAGGTGATGTACAACTATAGTGTAAAAATATGTAACATATTCTTTCTAGAACTAATTATGTTAGCAACTGCAATTCTTTTGTGGGGTTTGTAGATGTTTGCCAGCGAAGAGCAAATATGGAGAGAGGGAGAGTAAGGAGAGGAAGTATGCACTGCAGCATCCACTTGAAACCAGAGCGGTCTAATGCTGGTTTGAATGCACACAGTTGATATTTGTCTGGAATCAGGATGTTGTTTCTATTCCATCAGACATTCCGGATGTGCAACTGCCATGACTGCAGATGTTCAGTCTTCTCAAAGAGTGAGTTTATTGCATCAGAAGTGCAGCAGAAGCAGCCAAAACAGAGTGATGAAACTGGCTTTTTACCTTTCAAGTTGTTCAGATAAAGGACGTCTGAGTGAGATGTGGTGCTGTGTTACAGTAAAGGAAAGGGAAAGCATTACCTTGTAATGCACCACACTGCTGGGTGTGAAAAAGGGGAATAGTATCTTTTTTCACTGGAATGAAAAAGGAGTAACTTGGTGTACAGTAGAACTAAGGACAGGTGTTTGTGCCATTTGCTCTTCCTTACATTTTAGAAGCTCGGTGTAAAATGACTGAGGTACTAATGAAGGAAAGTAATTAAGCCTCCTATGTCAAGTTCTCCTCAATTAATGTCTGTGAAGGAATTTCAGAAATAGTTGGTGTGTCTTGGGCTGTACCTGGTATCATCCATATCAGCCTTCTGATATCTGAAGGAGGCCTGCAAGGATGCTGGAGAGGGCCTCTTCATCAGGAACTGTTGCAAAAGGACAAGGGGTGATGGGTTAAAGCTAAAACGGGGAAAGTTCAGGTTAGATACGAGGAAGAAGTTCTTTACTGTGAAGCGTGGTGAGGCACTGGAACAGGCTGCCCAAAGAAGTGGTAAATGCTCTATCCCTGGCAGTGTTCAAGGCCAGGTTGGACAGAGCCTTGAGTGACATGGTCTAGTGTGAGGTGTCCCTCTGCTCATGGCAGGAGGTTGGAACTGGATGATCTTAAGGTTCTCTCCAACCCAAACCATTCTAAGATTATATTATACAGCTTTTATTAATAGGTTAGCCTTATTATCATTTAACCATTCCAAGTATAGTATTTGCTAAGTGACAAATGAATATTAGGTAGTCACCACAAGTTCTTTAAACATACAGGTTTTACATTAAGTAGTTTGGAGAGACTTCTAAAGAAGCTCAGTTTTTAAGGAGTTAATAAATCTAAAATGCAAACTAGACCATTAGTATGGTACTACATTTTCAGAAAATAGAATGATGGGAGATGGTATAAGTATGGCTAATTCTTCATATGTTAACATTTGCTAGAACTCAGATTTAAAAGTGGCATATAGCAGAAGAAAATTCCATGTGTTTGTTGTTATTGTTTCAGCTTTTCAGCAAGCAATCCAAGACACAGGTCTGGTGCTCTTGTTTCTCATTAAGCCCACAAACAATGGTAAATTTGTAACTCCATACTTCATAATTTTTCACAGTTTTAAGTTGTGCCTGTTGTATTTCTGAATCAAATGCATGTGCTTACCTGATTGTTTTCCTCTTGTCTGTGTGACATGTGCTTCCCAGCAGCTACAGTTGAACATTTTTTTTCTCCTTTCTTTTTTTTCTTTTCCAGTGTGGGAACTTTGCTGTTTTGGTGGATGTTCATATTTTGCCTCAAGGCTCCAGTAAAGACACCAGCTGGTTTTCAGATCATGAGAAAGAGGTACAACAAATATCAATCCTACTTCAAAAGCATGTGGCTGCAGGGAAAAAGTTGGATTGCCTTGAACTGTTCAGGATTTTTCAGTGTTATGAGAACATTGTTAGTTATACCTACCCATCAAGGTTGCTGTGGGACCCCAAAGTCAGCCATATGTGCTTTTTGAGTCACTAATGACCACTTTCAATTTGCCTTTTAATTTTTAAACTCTGTGTGTGTGCATACATGTGTGTGTGCATGCTGTTCTCATTCTTCTGCCTTGACTTTTAATTTTAAAAGCATACTTCTCATGAATGTTTGTAAATTACCCTCAGTGATATGAAACAGATTGTGACAGGTATGGTTTTTACAGAGTTTGTTGGTGGAATATCTTTCTATTAATTGTTTCTCGTTCTGAGAAGTGTGAATGGTGTTGCATTTAAAGAGTGCAGGAAAACATAATGATAAACTGTAGTAGAACCATTGCATCTTAGGAAAAGAAACTCCCCATTCTTATTCTAAGGCGTATATACTGACAACAGCCGAAAAATGGGAAAATTGGTGCATCAGTGAGCAGCAAAATTAGGACTATAACTTTCATCAGCCTCTCTGTGATTTCTGTACAAGCTTGTGATGAGTTACTGGTGGGAGTTTTCCTCTCTTTCAGCCTGGGTGGGAACTTGAGAAGTTCCCTGTTGAAAACGAGCGCAGGACGTGTTTGAGATGCCTGTGGACTTTCCCGCAAGTCTCCGTTACGGCAATTTTCAGCAGATAGTTTTCCTAATCATGGCAGAATTAACTTGTCACTGCAGAGCGTCCCCAAACATCTCAAAGTAATACACTTCAATAGAATTAAAAGAAACAATGAATGAATATCCCGAGGGAGAGAAAGCTGAATATTTAAGTATGTGGTTCATCCAATTTGTGTTTTATTAAGCTGAGAAGGAAGAAAATAGGGGAAATCTTTTTGACTTCTTTTTTTTTTTTTGACTAAATGAATACTCCTTGCCCCTTTCTATTTATAACCAGGTTTACTATCCTGGTTATCTGACTTTTAAGTGTTTTCCAAATGTATTTTGTAAGACTGCCAAAACAAAAGATATGAATTTCAGGAAATTAGCTCATGATTGACTTAATAAAGAGGCATGACAGGGCAGCATTCATTGCATTTCTGTGACCGCAGATCTTGAGTGAAGTACAAAGGTTGCATATTTTCAGCAACCCAGAAGTGTGATTCCAATACTTTTATAATTCTCTTCCTGAAAGTCCTGTGCAGAATCTTTGTTAAAGTGGGAAGAAAAAGGTCTTAGAGGGAGATTATGCCTACATGTGTTTTAGGGGAGCTATTATGTACTCATCATATGCAGTTTTCTACTTTTTGGTTTGGGTTTTTTTTCCAGTTTCTGGAAAATAGCAATAGTGGTGCAGCTCTCTTTCTTGTCTGTGGGAAAAGCAGATGCCTCTTAGCTCTCTTGTAACACAGACATGATTTCTGCTGATTCCCTGCTCACCCTGGAGGAAAGTCAGAGGCTTTTCGTAGCAAACACTGCGATCCCAGGCAGGAGCAGGGAGCAGCCAGTTCCTGCTTGGAACATGGGGCACATAGAGCAGTCTGGGAACTAAATGAGTGCCCGTAAGCAGGAGGCTGGTGTGAGGAAATGAGAGTTCATGTTGTCTAGCTAGGTGTTGTAACAACTGTGGTTTGCACACTGCTGTCACGTGTGTTTGTACATAGACCCATCCCAGGGTTGCTTTGAGATACAGGTTGAGGCATTGGGAACTTTCCTCTCTCTCTGCCTTTCAGATTTTCCTGGCCTTGCTGTCTGTCTCTTTTTCCCTGGAATGACAAAGTCAATGTTTTATCTTTGTACTTCAAGAACTGATTTGAATTCATGTCACTGCTGTGATCCCTCTCCATCTATGTAGAAGGTCTCACAAGTTCTTTTAGTCGTTGAAAGTATGTAGAGACAATTATCTCAAAGCCTGTACTTGTTTATATGTCTTAAATATAGTTCTTGAATTTAAGTAATACTTTAATAAACATAACAAGTAAATTCTTTTACATGTAAATTAAGGAAGGGCAATACTTATCCTTATTGTTGCAGAAGAAATTAAATGCACGTTGTGTTTCCACTGTTTTCTAGACCTTTTCATTCTAACCTGAATGTATAATCCTGTGAAGGAATGTGTAATGAGATCACTTTAATGAGTTAAACAGAAGAATAAGTAAATATAGTGTTTTATAATTCTACTCTTCAAGCAGAAAGGAAAATGTATTTCTTACTGTAAGGAGAGAAAATACTGTTTATGGTTCACCAGTGTATGTGCATTGTTTTCATTCAGAGCAGTATGTTAAAGATTTGTTGCTCTGCATACTTTCTATTCATCAAAAGTAAATTTGAAGCCAAGATATTTTAGTTTAGATTCTACTAAAACAATTTTGTCTCTTGTCCAAACACTGTAGAAAGGTAAAATGGTATTTTTATGTGCCACAAATTATCATTTTTGTGAGCACATTATTGTGCACAGTGAAAAATAAGAATACTGAAGGAAAAATCTCAAATATATGTAGGTGTATTAATTTGAAAACTTATTCTGGTGTTCAAGAGATTAATTTTTTGTGTTTTCTCCAAGTTTTTACGTTTTCTATGGTTATTCTGGCTGAA
Source organism: Loriculus beryllinus (assembly GCA_039877255.1). NCBI lineage: Eukaryota > Metazoa > Chordata > Aves > Psittaciformes > Psittacidae > Loriculus > Loriculus beryllinus. The sequence goes on from JBCJKH010032515.1 coordinate 16,800, forward strand.
GGGTTTGTTCTTCTGTGGTTTTCCTTATGCTGTGCTGAAGGAAGTATGGAAAGATATGAACAGTTATATTTAGGAGCAGAAAAATCAAAAGGAACTAGAGAAATTAGATTGCTGTGACTTAATCAGCTCCAAGTCTTTGCCCCAGAGTTACCTTGAATTGAAACAAGGTATCTGCTGTGGTTTATAAGGATTCTTGCAGACAAATAGTGTGTTGACAGTTTCTGCCAGGATTTTTACGCATGCTTTGCTTAAATATCTAATATTATGATATATTTCCTTAACTGTGTTTCTCACCTTTGTGTAATACCTCAGTGCTTAATTGCAGCTGTTGTTTTTCCTTTTTATGTGAAAGGGAATGATTTTGTATTGATTTCTGCTGTGTGTCTGTGGGCATATGTATGTCTAGGTCTAAATAGGTCGATGGTTACTCTTTCAGAACATCTGCATGCTGCTAGAGGAAGTGATTTCTTCAAGGGTTAAACAGTACTTGGAGGCACGTAAAGGACGTGGTCAGTGGAAGTCAATGGAACATGCACCATCTGGTCCTCTGTTTCTTACTGGTAAAATAAATGACTTAACTTATTGTGAAGTAAAGTAACATGAAGTATAGGTGGAAACTGCTGTTCTTTATTTTTTTCTGTGAGGAATTCAAGTCCAGGTCGGACAGAGCCTTGGGTGCCATGGTTTAGTGTGAGGTGTCCCTGCCCATGGCAAGGGGCTAGGAACTGGATGATCTTAAGGTGCTTTCCAACCCTAACTATTCTCTGATTCTATGAATTTGCCATCATGAAAGCCAAGAAGCCTGAAATAGCTGGTGTCTGGGTCTGAAATTATTTCAGATATGTTATTGAAAAAACCAAGTGGGTTTCAATTTTCTGTGTTACTGAAAAATGAATTTAAGGCTGTAATATAAGAGCCTATCATTGGAATTAGAAAGAATAAATGGTATAATCCTATGTCCTCCAAAATACATGGAAATCTTGCTGGCTTATTAATTCTTTTTTTTCACTTGAACATTTAGAAGTTCTTAATTAAGAAATAATATCTTTACTTTTCCCTCTTCTAACAATCTCTTCAGCCTTAATAAGATGCTAAGATGTGACAAACAGCATTTGTCATTTCACCGGTGTTGCTTCAGGCTTCGCAGTAGCATTGATGACCTTCGGAGTAGTCACTGTGCAAGGGAAAACAGTAGTAAGAGCATTTACCTATTTTTTTTAATGTTGTTTCTTTGTGAAGGTAGTGAGACTAATAGGTGCAATTTCAGTACATGCATGTATTAAACTAAAATTAATGATCAGTGTAGCTTCTGCTCTAATATTAGATCAGCTTTGGGGCTAAATGGCTTGCCAGGTTTTGTTTCATGTTACTTCACTAGCTGTTGTGGTCATCATGGTAAGTTTTACACTTGATAGGCTTATCTGTTGGTGTTCTATCACCCAAGCAATTGATTTTTAAATAGTTCTTAGGAAATAATGGCTTCTTTTTTTCTTTTATTACCAGCCTGGAGCATGTTATAAACTTATCACAGAAAAGAGCGGCTGCAGTAGTAAAGCCCTGTGTTGGCTACAGTTTCTCATGTTTCCTTAAATATATGGAAATAGATCTCTACTGAAATGTGAATTCCACAATGAATGCAATTACATACTTACAGTGTACAATACTGATAGAAATTTTTGAATTCAATATATATCATATTAAATTCTGAAAAATTCTTTGCCTCTTAAGGTTTTTGGTTATTGAGAAGGTATATTCCTATAGAATTCTAGTTGATGGTTGCAGCTTTAAATACTATTATTGATACTAATTAATATTTTTAATAAACACAGGTTAAATACTGTATGGTTGGCTGCTTATTGCAAAATTTGAGGCATAGACAGTAGTCAGATTATTATGGCATGACAGAGGGTTTTTTTCCCCACCCACAGGAGCACAATGCTGCATAAGCAAAAAGTGCTTCAGAACACTAAAGGCTTTCCAAGCCTTTTTTTTTTGTGCAAGTTGTAACTACATTTTATCCCTTTAAAACATTATTAATGTTCATAAAACACATGAGATTTCAGATCCCTGTACTTTTCTGGTTTTGAGTGAACAGTTTGAACTTTCTTACGGTGAAAGCGGAGGAACATTACAGAAGGTAGAATCAGAATTTCTGAGATTTGATGAGGTTTTTCTACATTTCTTTTTCTACCTCACTAAAAACAAAAACAATGATTTTGTTTGATAAAACTGGCAAACATAATAATTGTTTTTATATATGCAGACAGGTACAACACTAATTTGGAAAGGCCTCAGATTCTCTTTATAGCATGAAGTTTTCACTAAAAATACTGGTAGTCTGTCCCAGGGTTGTGAGCTGATCTTCTGCTTGGCTCTTCCCCCTTATTTCCTGAAAATGAAAAACTTAAGGATATGAGAGATCAACATTAAGCACTCGACAGTATTATCTGTGACAGTCTTAGATTAAAGAATATTTTCTTTGGATGAGGGAGAATTCCCATTCCATCAGTTATCTGCAGTTAATCCCACTATCATTAATTAACACTAAAGAAATAAAGGAGGAAAACTATGATAACGAACATTCATGTTGAACTTAACTTCCAAATTCTACTCTTTCCTCTTCTGTCAGCCTGTTTTGCTCAGGGCTGTAATTTATAAGAAAGGAGTGCTTTGTTCGTGTCCAAGAATCAAGTTTATTCAAGTTACATTCAAGTCTGTTCTTACCTGAGAAGGAAATAACAAGAATAGGTGGGTGTTCACTGGAGCAACTGGGACCTACCTCTAAGGAACTGACCCTTTTAGGTGAGCCACAAGCCTAATAGTCTCTAGCAGTTATCATCATTCAAATTAATGGTTTTGGAGGCATTCAAACATGGCTCCAAAACCTCTTGTGTTTTGCCTTCCTCTCTAAAATCACAGGGTCTGTTTGTGGAGTACAATGAGATGCTTTTGTGTTTTCTCACAAACAGATGAAGTGCAAGATAGCTGGCCAGCATTTGGCTAACACTGTTTTGTAGAATACAAAGAAATGCCCAAGCTTGATATATGGCTAACTCTGTGCACATATTGTAGGTGCTGCTGGTGAAATGTGTAAGCTTGCAGCTATTGTTGCATTTGGAGGTTATTAAAAATTTTTGAGCTCTTCAAACTGACTGTGGTTTCTTTTGCTCAGAATTATGCAAGTCTGTATCTAGAGTTTCACTGCTGTAAAAACCCCACTATTGTAAGGAAGAGTGTATCTATAGAAGGAACATTAAGATGCTTATTAGCCAGTTATTTACTACTTAAAGTATCCCAGGTCAGCATTCCACCCCTATT
>JBCJKH010032518.1:0-14129 GCA_039877255.1 Loriculus beryllinus
CATAGATAAATCAAATGACACTATTATTTTCAGGACATAGATAAATCAAATGACACTATTATTTTCTATTGCTGGAGCTCTGACGCTTCTTAATCTTGCTCTAGATTTTGCAACCCCATCATAATAAAGTAGGTTTACGCACAACTGGTAGTATAAATGCATTTTGAGTATACTGAAAATCTGTATTGTTGATTTTTTATTTTCTACTTAGTGTTGCTACTTTTAAGATGTGATATCACAGATGACAATCTTTACTATGTTAACAGGGAACCTCTCCAAGTTGTTATTAATATACAGAAATGTTTTCTCTCTCCCAGGCACCATGGAGACTGCAGCACTAAAAATAAGCTCTTTCTACAGACAGATGAATGAAGATATGAAAGTGGCATTCTGTAAACTGCAGCCAATGAAATAGCTGAAATCCGGATGGAAATATTTTGTCGACAAGCATTTGAAATACAAGTATCACAGAGCTGGAGCCACATCGTCATGAGTCAGTAGTATCCTAACTGTCCTTCTACTAACACAGACTGTTTCAACAGACCTAAACACACAGTCAACATAACTACTCTTGACCAGATGCTACGTAAACTCTAGGGATTGTAATCTCTTAAGGTTACAAAATACAGCAAAATATAATCATGCTAAACCTGATAAGTAAAATATGTAGACACTCTGCTGGCCCAAGAAAAATCCCATTGCCATGCTGCCTCTGCTTCTCCCAAATTCTGACTTACATAGAGTAAAATTTGTATTTTCTGAATTGTAAGACTGTGGCCAATATGTGCCAGAATAACTAATTTGCTAAGTTTTGAAACTCCTTCAAAAAACTACTGAACATCAAATTGTAAAGAGGAGCTGAAGACTGTACACCTCAAGAAATATTTTTCGAATCAGGCTGCATTTGTATTTTTAACCTGAGCCATGTTCTTGTGTATATGTGTGTACTACTTGTATCTCTAAAAGTTCTTATAACCCTAGTGTGAAAAGGAACAATTCATTCTCTGGGTCATTGAGACCTCCACAGAAAGTAAAGCGAAGTCCAGGATGAGTCCAAATAGCATAATTTACAATAAATGGCAGTAGATTTCCAGAATAATCTATACTGATGTAAGCTAATACAGGAAATAAAGCCCTGGTTTACTCCTTCAAGACTTCAACAAGCAGAATTTTTAGCATTCACCCACTGGATAAAAAAGCTTTATTTCTCTCAGAACTGAGAGAGAAAGAACATTTCCACATGTGAATGAAAAGTAAATGAAAAGAAGGGATGCAAGAATGTCCCTTAGTCTGTGTTCTTAGACCTATATTACTATTACGCCAGTTATTACTCCAAATGCTATGGTTATCAAGTCAAAAGTAAGCTGATATACACATGCTACTTGAATACTATGCCACTTATCCCAAGACTGGAAAATAGAAACACTAGAGTGTGACACTAATTTCCCATCCTAGTTATACAAAACCATATACAAAGTGATCTAATGCCAACCTGAAGTTACGGGATGACTGAACAGAGAGGGGTGGACAGCTCAGACATTCCTGAGAACATGAAGATTTAGGAGTAAACAAACTTTAAGCCTGAGAGGACGCACCAAGCCCAACCTGAGGGTCACTGCAGGGGTCTGCCAGCACATGTGACAAGCCTGGTGATTTGGTTATGTGGATTCACTGTGAGCATATGAATTCACTCAGCTGAAACAATCATGCAAAATAACAAAGGCAAAATAAACCAGGCTTTGCAACAGAGACCTTAGATAAACTGAATAATTAAGTTGTAAATGTGTTTGTGCACATGTTAATACTGAAGGTTTATATTTGCATGGAAAAGCTGTGACTCAATTTGAGAAGGCGCTTTTAGATATTTTGATCTAATTTACAATAGATTCCATTAAAATGCATTGGTTTAATATAATTGTGGCTACCAAATCTGCACATATCTTATATAACTTCACGGACTTCTGGACTTAGAAGAATGAAATGTATGACATGTAAACTGGGGATTCTTAGTGTAGATTCAGAACTATTCGGTTTAGCAATATGCAATGTTATTTATACAAACAAACAGTATTTTTTTTTTTTTCGTTCTAGTCTCCACCAAAGCTACCAATAAAAGAATAGTAATGTCACTGGAATGAAAGCATGGAAATGCATAATGTTTAAGTAGCATACTAAAAATAGATGTAGAAAATAAAATGAAAGCTAAAAGGACACACACACAAAAATCCTTTTCACCATTTTCTTTCCTTTTTCTCCTTCTTTTACAGATAATACCTTCTCAAATAACAGCAAAATGGACAGTCATGATTGCTAGAGTGGTTGTTCGAGAGCTGCAAATGTATTTTCTAGCAATGGTTCTGAGATTTTGAAAGTAGAAACAAAGAGATGTATGGTACATTTTGTGTATTGATTGACCTTTGTATAAAACAAAAAAAATACCTTCACAAATGACAAGAAGAAAGTTTAAGGCAACATTTCTACCTTTGGACTCACAGGCCTCAATTTTCTTTTCAACGCTATAATAAGGACTACAGTTCCTCTATCCTAGTGTAAGTGCAAATTGGCTGAAGGCTGATGTTTCTTAGGGCTTCCTAGAATTTGGGAAGAAACACATACTGACAGAAGTGTTATCACTTTCCACATATTCCACTATATCCTGGCCCAAGTAGAAGTGGGGATCACAACCCTCCCCAGGGAAATTAGAGTAGAAGAAAACCGTTCCCCAGAGCACTGGAGCTCCACCTCAGCTGTGGCCAAGGTTCAAAGACGAAACTTGTCCTCTTTGTGACATAATCAGGACACTTTATGAATAGCCAGGACAGGTTATTTAAAATCTGGATCACAGAAAACACACTATTCTAATTCACAAGTTTTTACTTGGAATCTGAAGTTATACACAAAACCCAGGTCTTACTATTTTAACAGTTGAATCATTATTTGAGAGATACTCTGAGATTTAATAGCTACATGTTAATCCACCCTAGGAAGACTTAAAAAGAAGGAAACAAATCTATTTCACCTTTTACAAAGCTGCTACCTGGGAAGCATTTCATGCCCCAGTGATACATCTATCATATTTTGTCAGAGGGGCCATTTTTAGGCTTGTTCTGTCTCCCATAAATTTCAGTCCTGGCTGAAATAAACATAACCACATATCACCTAGGAAGCCCTCATTGACCCCTGAATTTCAAGCACCGGCTAATATTTCTGTTGCAGAATCTTGCAAGACATGTCACCAGGCATTACACTTTATTTCCCTGTTTTCATTTCTAGTACTGAATATAACAATTCAAATTTTCTCACTTATATTTCCAGGGGTGCTATTGAGTAAAGGAATGGGTCTGTAACCATACCTTTAATGATAGCTCAAAATTAAATTGCTGCTGTGGATATCATATTTCTGTAATACATTGTAAGGAAAAAAAAAAACCCCACCACCAACCACAAAACAAAACCCAACAAAGCCCCCAAAACAAAAGCCAAGGATGAAAATAATTCAGCAGACTAAATCCATTTGTTTCTAGGAGGAATGCAGTATGTTGTGAAATTAAAAAAAAAAAAAAAAAAAAAAAAAAGAATAAATAAAAAATTGTATAACAGAGTAAAGACCAGAAAGAAATGCAAATAAGAGAGCAGCATATGTTACCAAAGTTAAGCTTTCTGGATTAGTGAAACAGAAAACCTCCTATGGATCCAGAATAAAAATTTTCTTTCAGTTTATTTTCCGTTGTATGGGTTACTTTTCCATTTCAGTGACTTCTGTAACGGAGGCAATTGGTTGCTATTGACAATTTGAATGGGGCTTCTTTGGCAGTAGCATTTTGAGGAAAAAGTGCCTTTCCAAAAGATCCTATATTGCTTTAAAGCATGTAACAGTTTCAGTATGCCAAATGCATGTCGTGCTGTGAGCCATCACAGCAGTACACAGATATTGATTTAGATAGAAACCAGAGGGCTGGGGAAGATGGAAAGGGCACAGTGTGCTTTCTGATGTGTATGCATTATTTAGCTTTCATAGTTTCATCTGAAGTTAGTGCCCATTTAGATAAAATTATAGAATCGGTATCACTGCATTCAATGCAGGTACATCAAATTATCTCTGAACCAAAGAGATATAGACAATATGACCTATTTGTTCTTGTAGCTACCAAGAAAATGGCTTTTAGTGATGATCTATTCTTTTTCAACTTCAAAAATATATTTGGAAAAAGGATCGTGTTGGGAAAAAAAAAAAAAAAAAAGAAAAATAGAGTCCTACCTGCTTGGTTCCCAAACAGATACACTAGAGAACTCTATCATGCAAATTCCACTGATTCTAACACCTAGGAATGTCAAATAATTGATTTGAGACAACTAATTGGGAATTTCTTTAATATTAAAACACAGCAAAATTCACAGAGTAAGGGAGGCAAAGGCAAAAGAAGAATGCAAGGAAGATGAATTCAACAAACAAAAGTAGGAAAGAATGGAAAGGTCACAAGAGATTGTAACATTTACATTAGTAGCTTAGATTCAAATTCCAAAATTTTATTTTTATTTCCACACTTTCCTACCATGTCTTTAACTAGACAGAGAAGAAGTAGACTTAAAGTGCCACAAATCATGAAGATAATGTGGGGTTTTGACCAGATCTTGTACTTAAAAAGGAAATCACAATAATTTATGCAATATTTTATGAGTGACTTTAAACGTGAAGAAACAAACATGAAGTTTTCTGTTTAGACTACTGTATTTTGCACTTCCTACCAAAGTTGTGCACTATTACAGGGCCATGTGGAAATGACTGACAAATGCTAAAGTTTCAGAAGACAGCTATAATCATTGTAGTCACCCGTTTGTTCTGATTCTGATCTACTAGCTATTTGTATGTTCTTAACAGTATTAGTATCAAAAGCATTACTGTGTGAATAAGAACTTAAAGACCAAATTGAAACACTTCACAATTTCCAATAACAAGCTGATGAATAAATGTATTCACATGGAAACACATACTTATCTGACTTACTAGTGCAGAAACACTGACTTCCAGTCAAACACACAAAAGCAGATGATACTTATGCACTAGCCTATTAGAAATTAAACCTTCCAGCAACAATGATCCGTTTTCAAATAAGCATATGCTTCTTGTCCTATCTTCTTTCTACTGAAATATCAGAATAAAGTAGACTAAAAATTTGGTGATGGTTCACCCAATAGCTAAGTTCTTCTTTTAATGAAAAATAATCCAACTACACCTGTCACAAGCATAATCACCAATCATACAGCATACATTCATATAAAAATTTGAAGATTCTATATATACTTAGTAGAATGTTAAATAAAAACCCAACCAAACCCTATATTAATTCCACAAAAAAAATAAAATATGCAATGACAGAGGTGTTTTTAACTGACATTTATTTGTAAACATGATAAAATAGGAATAATTATTATTTTGTACTGGATACTATATCTCAATGACATATGGAATAAGGATAATAATAAAAAATAAACATGATATCCTTCTGGTCACATTTAAATCTGTATCTTCAAAGTTAGGAGTCTATCTTTATTAGAGGTGGTTTTACTTATAACCTAACATAGAAGTGCACAAACAGACAGAAAGCATAAATTTTTCTCTGGAATTGCATGCAAAAAATGTTGCTACAGTGGTTTCTTTTCTATTATCCATTTTTAAATTTGGGAGTCCCTGGAAGGCCTTAATTAAATTAATAAACTGATATCTAGCAAAACTTCAAAATGGCATTTAAAATGTGTAAGAAGCTATATTTTTTTTTAATATTATTTAAATCACATTTTGTCCAAAAAGATACCAAACAAACCCTCCCCCTGCCACACACACAAATAACCCCAGTCAAGATATTTGCAAAAAATTTACTGGAAGAGTATTTCTGACAGCAAGCCAAAATCCTGAAAACAGTGCTCTAAACAACAGTTTAGGGAAATGGGCTGGAAGAACATCCCTTCCCATCTTTAGACCTTGGGGAAACAGCCAAAAGAGACAGCTCACCAGCAACACAATTTGGGGCCTAGGTCCAGCCAGCCTTTTCTCTGCACTTTTCCTGCTGAAAACATCACAAGAACAGATGCTTTCACAGGAATTTTCATGAAGTCTCAGGGGATCTTCTTGTTATGTTACTGCAATCTTTTGAGTGACAGTCAGCTAGCAAAACCAACAAGAGCAAAATCCAAAGAGAGGAAAGAGTGAGGATAGGGGTCATAAAGAGACAGGGAAGTAGAAAGAAAGATAAGGAAAAATGGATTACACAAAAGGAAGGATTAGAAAATATCTGCAAAAGTAGGTAGTTGAGGAACCCGAAGATTAGCCAAAAATAGAAATGAGGTGAAAAAGATTTACAGGAAATAAGTTCTTAAGGTAAGAGAAAGGGAAAAGGAAAATAGAGCATCCATCACAAACACAGAATATATTAAAACAAACAAAATAAAAATGGAAAGAAAAAGAACTTTAACTTAGAAGAATTAAAACGAATAAGGCCTGCATGATCTTGCAGCAAAATGCAAGATATGAATATAAACTAGTTACTGTGTAACTAGAAAGACAGAATAATCAAATTGTGAATAAATGACATTCAAACAACAAGCGCAGCATAGAATAGGGGTGTTATTCTATTTTCCCTTAGTAATAGAAACATGTATTGAGTTTGTAGTACCCATTTATATCTTTGCTAAAACACTGCAGGAGCAGGTAGGACTAACAGCTTGCCTGACGCAAGTCTGGTGAACAATGATTGATTTTTGTATATTTATACTTTACATTTTCAGTATGTGTTTCTTCTATTCCTTTCAGTAATGTTGACATAAAGTTAAAATTCATGGTCTAAATGCATGTGCAAATAGACAAGATTCAAAAGTGCTTGCTCTTTTCACAACACAACTCCCCCTCAAGTTTACAAATATTAATATTACATAAATTATTGCCATGGTAAGACAACAGTGAGCCTGTATCAGCAATGGGACTACTACTTATCCTTAAACTGCATTTAAATTTTTATCCTGCTCCTTTTCAGGCACTGGAAGCTCTCCCATTTACATGTTTTGAGGCCGTAATGCTGTAATGCTGGATATTCAGATAGGAGAGGAAAGAAATGTGTCATGGTTTGAAAAAAGGACTTAAAAAGGAATTAAAGGTAGCAGCAATCATTGTGGGCTTTAAGCCTGAGCTTAAGGCCAGAGATGTCAAAAGGAAAGCTTTCATTAGCTTCAGTGCCCTCTGACTCAAGTTCTTTTCTGGAGGGCAGGAAGGATTATGTTTTGGAAAGCTGAGAGATTGAAATCATGCTACACAGGCATCAAAAGTGCCTCTTCTCTGCCTCAAGTGTGGCATGGTCTCAATCAAATGAATGGTGGCAGGAATAAGACTGGAAACTGACACTCCCAGTCATGAGACCCCAATTGCATTCACATCAATTACCAGAGTTAGAAAATATTTTCATGTGTTTCCTCAAGATACCTTGCTATTTTCCCCTCTTCTTTCTATTGCTAGCTAACTAAGCACAGAAAAAACTATTAAATTGCCTAATATTGTTATATTTTTTATAAGACAATCATTCCATTTAAACTCATACAACTAAGTAATGGTAACTACTGGTGGTATTTCAACTAATTGGCAAAATGACATTTTCTCAATATTACATTCTACCTTTCCTTATCAATGTATATTTTAAAGAAAGAACTGAAAAGATATTTTAAGGGAAGAAATATGCAATCTTAATAGGTAAAATGTCTTAAGTCTGCACTGACAAAAATAGCTTAATAAGACACAAAATGCTATGCTTTCTCTAGTCTACCTCTCTTCCTTTCCTCCCCAGCTCCAAATCCCCCAAATACATACGAAAAAATTAAATGTTAGCATGAGCAAAAAAAAAGTAAGACTCTGAGTATGCAGATCTGTAATTTTCACACATTTTTTTCCCCATGCAGTTGTCTAGAATTAGCTTCCTAAAGGAAAAAAGGGCACATTATAACTTCTAAATCTCTCTTTTCCATCTTAAAATATTAAAATATTGCTAACATATGAACTGAGAGGGTTATGTCTATTTTTACTTTAGAGAATGTAGATAAAAGGCAGGCAAGGCTTTTTTTTTTTTTTTCTGGACTGCTTCACATGCACATACACCCCTTTCCAGTGTTGTTTTAATCTCAACTGGAGGTGACTACTCATTTGTAAAAGAAAAGAGGTTAAGAGGCACTAAATAAAGATGACAGATAGCTTCATAAAATAATTTAAATTGCTCTGAAAAAGAGCTGGGTAGAAAACAAAGATGACGCTGTTTACAGTAACAATATTTAAAATGTATTAATTAAACCCAGAGCAGAACTACAAAAGAGAGAGGTGCTTTGAAGATGGAAAGCTCTGAATGCCACAGGAAGCTTTGAAGTTTCTCAGTTTCCTTTGTTTCTCACTCATAATACATGAGGACACTCTGCAGTAGCTAAGCTTTAACTTTCAAGGGACCTTTTTCTGTTTGTTCCACCATTAATGAGAAAAAAAAAATAAATAAAAAAATCATACCCTGCTCTTGCTATTCCTCTTTAGAATTCATGGCAGAGAGATTCACTGCTGCCATGAGAGTTTCTGGTTCCTATTTGGGAAGGCTGATTTAATCTATTAAAGGTTACTCTCTGCAGTCAGTTGTGCCAAATATATGCCAGACTTCAGCACAAATTAATGAAAGCAGTCACCTAGTACAGCTTCCATGGAGGCAAAAGATAGCAGTGCTAGAGATAGCGCTGGTTTCAAAAGTGTTCTTAAAACTAGAACTAAAAGTTTCAGTCTCTCATTCTGTTGCTTGGTTTTCTCTCCAAGTACACTCTGGCCATCATTTTAGCAGAAAGTTATATCCATAGTAGAACACATTTTTTTAGTGGTACCTTCTTCATGTATGACGACAGAGAAAATGAAGAGTTTGAGGAGATTTTACTTCCTGATGATGTCCCTGGAAGCCTTTGTTGAGTTCAGTATTTGAATATACTGAATCAAAAGGTGAACTCACACACATATATTGGTTTCTTGACCTTCCAATTCACCCAAGGGAAAAAGTAACTTTATTTCATACACACAGTTCCTGCAGCAACAGAGGTGATCACCCTCCCCTTTCTTCATCCCACTTCATAGATATAGGTAGAGCAGTTCCAATACGTATATTATGCGCATTATCTCCTGAGATAACATGATCACATTGTCATGCAAACATGCAGATCACCACTTCTAGTTGCCATGGTTTCAAATTGAAATGCTGGCATCCTTTTATCATGGCCCAGCATAACTTACTGTAAAAAAAGAGAAGGCAGCAAGGAAGCAACTACAGGAGTAGCCTGCATTACACTAGAGGAGTTTAGATAGCTTTAAACCACCCACTACTTAGAGGACTAAATCCTAGGTATGTTTTTTTCTAATTCCACTAGAACTTCTGATGCTGCATCTGGGTCCTGTTAATTAAAACATTTTTACATAAACAGGCTCACATTGCCTCTAATTTAGAACTAAATGAAAGGAGGGAACGTCAGGTTCCCAGCCACAACACAATACCACTGGGAATGTGCAGCCTTCCAGTTTTAGCACTCAGAAAATACTGCATTAAAGCAGTCAGCATAGCTTTATGTTAAAAAGGAAGAAGAAGAAAAAAGTTTTATAAGTATATTCACTGATTGCTTTTACAAAGACTTAGGAATGAAATAATACAACAGAAGAGGTGAAGTCCAAGCAGGGGTGGCACAAAATTCTGTGTTGCCCTGCTGAGGTGCTCTTGTAACCCTCACATATGAGCCAGAAACAGCACAGTCACGTTAACTGCTCTAACTTTGCTAGAAGTGCCAGCATTGTATTAACGGATGGAGGGATGTGAATGCATCTATTGGAAACCATATGAAGACTTCAAATTTTCTTGTATAAAATTAGCCAGTGGATGCTAACAGTTTTGAATGTCTATTAGCAAAAAGCAGCTTCAAAAGAAGAAAGAAACTACTGTTTCATGTGTCACCAACCTGCATTTCACTGTTGGATAACTCATTAATTTTAGGCACTCGCGGTGCGTATATGAAGAAGCAAATATTCCACAGACCTCTGTAGAGAATAAAAAGAAAGATTCTCCTACGCAGGGTGATTTAGAGCTGCATCTTAACTTAGATGCTCCAAACTGTCCTCTGGGGAATCTTCCTTCAGTCTGAGATCTACATAACAAGGTTATCCTCCTAATTCAGACCCATGAACTAAGCGGCCTGAATTCTGGGGTCTTGAACGCCTTCCCAAGACCCCACTAAGCCACATCTGCACAAGAACCAATGTACAAAAGGAACTAACAGAGGAACTGAACCTGAAGGCAAGGTTAGACAGGAAAATTCTGCTTGCGGAAAGCCTGAAGAACAAAATCTGAAGACCTGGCTTGCCCCTTCTCAGAATGAGGGAGACTGGGCATGGCCCTCTGCATCAGTTAGCACTGAGAAGCTGTTGCTTATTATATGGATGTGACTACGAACGGATGATGCCTTATTCCTGCTGTTTCTTCCAGAGCAATGTTTTTGGCAGGTGTGTTCCTCAGACACCTAAAGCAGTTATATTGTTTGTATTTCACCCAAGATAAGAAAAAGTAAAATTAGTTGCCTGAAAGTTAATAAACTCCAAATGTTCTACATTTAAAAACATAACCTGAACTAAGATTTAAATTATTTACTAAACAAGAATGCTCACTGTTATCTTGCCTCCAGAAAATTAATATTTATTATACTTAATTAAACTCTTTCTTACATCCACGCATACTCCACTTCAAGCCTGAATACTAAATATCATTAATAATTATGGCTAGTACAGTGATTTATGCAAACACAAATCATACATCTCTAGAGTCTAAAGAGGTAGTCAGTTTTCATTATGGGAAGTCCCAAGACATGAGCTCTGGCACTCCTGATTTTATGGAAGATTTTCTGTATGTTTCTGACTTCTTTCAGTAAGTTAAAATAGCATGCAACTTCACATTACCTTGAAGCCTCTGTGGCTTTTCTTCAGCAGCTTTAAGCTAACCTTTCCATTTCCGGTGGCAACTCTGTTGTGCACCCTTATGGCAGTGCCAAAGAACAGGATACTTCTGTAAAAATCTTGTCCACTACCCAGAACCCAGAGCATAGTCCAGAAGAAGGGAGTATTCCACCAAAGATTTCAGGACAAGCCTTTCATTTACAGTACAAAACAACCTTCAGTGGTCTTTCCTTATTTTTTAGATTAAGAAAGATCTTAGAAAAAATGCTTTTCACTCATACTGTCTAATTCATAGTAGGTATTTGAGTCAAACAAGAATTTTGACACTTTTACAACAGACTAGATCAAGTGTTATCCTTAACAAAACTATAATCTATAGCTCAAAAAAATCATAAATCTATTATAAATCTAAACATTATTTTTAAATAAAACTGAAGCAATTAATATTCACAGTTTGAGAGTCACAGAACCCTAACTACACCCTTGGGCTTTTAATTACTCCCTTTGTACTAGCATCCAATTGCTTTCAGCTGACATCTCTTGTCTCTCTGAATACCTTGGTTGATGGTCCAATTAAACTAAACATTTCATATGGTCCAAAAGAAGTTTTGATTTATGGAGACTGTGGCCAGTGCACTCAGGAAGCCTTATCATCCTTTTAAAGAATAGTAAATGAAATTTTCACACAGAAAATAATCATAAATCGTATATCCAAATACTAATTTATTCTACTTAGCACATGATTTGTCTTAAGAAGGAAAAGCAGCATAATTTTAATATCTATTTTTGTATTAAGTCTCCTAAAACAAATGTTCTTCCCCATCTGCCAGAACAAAATGAAAGGTTCCAAAACTCCTTCCTCTCCATTTCTCACTGGTGTTTATCCTCCTATGTGTTCTCTGCATACACTCTTTCTTTGACACATGTGCTTGTCAGATGATTTGGAGATATATAACTGCCTTGTGGCTACTTTGTTTGATGTAGCTTTGACGTTCACATCTCTGTACCATCTTAGTCTTTGAAACCAATGGAGGAAAAAAAAAATGTCCTGAAGCAGACTTCATTACCATTGTTACTTCATTGATTTCAGATAAATTCAAGTAGAAATAAATCTAGACCAATAGTATTCAAGATAGCATTATTCTGTTAGGAGCCCTTAAGAACTTAATAATTACTCTAAATTGTTATTATGATATCAAGATGCAAATGCAAGCATCCCTTAAATACAGAGCCCCAGATGGAATAATACAGCGGCTAAGAAACTAAAAACAAAAAAATCAAAAAACAGTAATTCTGCCACCGAATGAGACAACTGATGGCACAAATAATATGCTTAAAAATCCTGTCTACAACAATGAGTAATCCTAAATACTATGCAGAAAGGGAGACAGGCAGAAATGTTTTTCAGAACATGCATTTCATGGCATTTCTGAACCAGAGGTGCTGGTTTGTGCTTTAGCAATTAATGTATTAATGTTTCCTTCTTACACTAATTTGTGCATTTGCATTTTTTTTAATTTATTTTTTTTTTTTTTTTAACCCACACAGATTTTAATATCCCAGCAAACTGTCAAGGACTTTCTCCTCAGCTTGATTTTGGACTTTTTTTCAAAGCCACTTCTTTCTGCTTGTTGTCAGCTTCAATGAGGACATTGTATATGCAATGCCAGAAGGACTGCTTGTTATACAAAATATAACAAAATTGATGGCCCCTAGTTCCTGTTCTGAAGACAGGGAAATATTCAAATCCTACACAACTTCATGCCAGTCGTGATTTTACAGATCTCTATAATATCTTCCATCAGTCCTATCACTTTAAAGAGACTCCTATTCTATTTAATTTTTTCCTGTACACCAGATGTTCATATCTTTGATCTCCCTTGTCACACCTCTTTGTATCTTGCCCATAACCGTAATATACCTTTTGGAAAGGAGGAAAGCAGAGCCTCATGCACTGAGGGATGCAGGCACAACACAGTTTTGTAACCACAATATAATGATCTTTTCCGGGTTTTTTTCTCTCCTTGCATCCCTAACATCTGATTTGCTTTCATTGCTATTGAGTACTGAACTGGAATTTTCATAGAACTATATATTATAACCTCAAATGTCATTCCTGAGTACTTACAGTTAGCTCAGTGTCCATCACTGTATATGTAGCATTAGGACTGAGGGTTTTTTCACCCCTAAGTATGACATAATGTTTACAAGAAATTAATTTTGTCTGCTAATTTATTGCCCAGTCACTTATAGGTCCTTCTTCAATGTTACAGAGTCAGCCCTTGTCTTGAGTATCTTGAATATCTTAAAATCATCAGCAAGTTATTCTGTCCTTTTTACAGATAATTTATGAATCTATTGAAGAGCACAAACCTCCATGGAATTCAGCTGGTGACATCTCTGCATTGTGAAAATGGAACATTTATTCTTACCCTCTGCTGCCTCTTTTTTTACTGACTATTTATCCATGTGAAAACCTCCCTATTATCCCAGAGCACCTTAGCTGTTTTGTTGAGAGATACTGTTGAAAGTCTTTTGGAATTACACGGTAACCATATCAATGGCATCTGCCTCCTATGCATGCTTGTTACTGAATTCAAGGGCTTGAAGCTGGGAGGCAGGCCTTCCCTTTCTAAAAGTTATGTTATTCCTAACATGCCATGCATACCCATGATTCAACCAATTTAGTACTTGGACTAATTTATAGTAATTTATCCAATATAGACATTAGGTTTAGGGGGATTTGTCATTTCTGCCAATCTTTTCTGTGGTCTTTTCTAAAATCCAGGATTGTATTTAGTATCTTCCAGTCTGTTAGGATGAAAGTCTCCCATCACACCTACTGCTTCAGCTGTTTCACTCTGGAAAGCTGTTTGAATTATTTTGAGCAAATATTATCATCTGGCCATGACAACTTATTACTCTTCATTTTGCCTATTTGTTCCATAGAGTCAATTTCAGACATCATAGAATCATAGGATAGTTAGGGTTGGAAAGGACCTTAAAGATCATCTAGTCTGAATCCCCCTGCCATGGGCAGGGACACCACACACTAAACCATGTCACTCGAAACTCTGCCCAACCTGGCCTTGAACACTGCCAGGGATGGAGCATTCACAACTTTCATTTGATGGAT